>VDFB02337407.1:0-22218 GCA_007258455.2 Sequoia sempervirens
ATGTTATTGACATCGTCGGTCTATGCAGCTGATATCACATCCATGGACGGAACAACTAGAGCAAGGAAAAAATCACTTTTCATGCTGAAGGTTGATGGTTCATCCCAGCTGTATGGAGTCAAAATTGCAGTGTTAACAGATGCTGATTAGGGAGAGCTACATATTTTCCATGTTTTTGTCACTTTGTAGTTGAAATTTGCAACCTTTGGAGATTTTGTTGTAATTTTTACATAATATATGCACATTGACAATGAAAGCAATTAAATTTTGTCAATTCAAGTCTAATATTTTGTATTAATGTTCTATAATGATGAATGCCTTATCAATGTTATCATATGAATATTTGAAATTTCCTTATATTTTAAAATTTTCCCTTTTTTAATAGCTGTCCTCTAAAAAATGGCCTCCCAAAAATCCCATCCTGGAAACACGTCCCCCTTCCCCTACCATCCCCATCCAGAAACTTGGGGGAGCATAGGAATCATACCATCATGACATAAGGGTATGCTTACGCAATGCAAGGTATCATCATCAGTTGCTTGAAGCGGATGAACATCATCAAATGAAGCAACATGATGTGGGGATAGGCATAAAGAGGTGTAGTGTAGGAAATTGTATAGCTTAACAATTTCACATTATGTTTTGTCCCCCTAATTTATTGGACTTAATTAAGCTTCTAATTTTCCAAATTATGCATTCCAAAGGCCTAATTTTTATCATTTTCCAAAGACAGACAAGCATTGAATAAACACAACCAATCATTAATTTTCCCTTGACTTTGAGTGTCCTAGAAATTTGGGCCAAGACCCATTTGCCTGTTAATTTTAGGATCAGAAATGCAATTAAGCAGAAAAACACAATCACAAAGAAGACAACACAGCAATTTATCCTGGGAAAACCCTTCTACACAAGGGAAAAACCTAGCAGAAAAATATTCTCTTATAAATCAGAAATAGAAGTGCAGAAATGGCACTCAGAATCAGACCCTAGAAGGGCTGAATCACATACAATAGATCAGCACTTGAATATAGTACGAATTACACAAAATATTAACTCTTCTCCTTTAAGCGAATCTTCTCCTCTTGAATGTGAATCTGCTACTGAAGGAATTCGAATTGGAATGGAATGAATTGATGGTAAATGTGGAGACTCTATCTCCCTTATATAGCAAGCTAGGCGAGCTCTCTTCTAGGGCCAACCTAGAAAAATATAATATTTGTTTTACAATGCAAAGGCCGACTTGCCTTGAATCAATTATCTTTAAGAAAAAATACCTCCCACCGCTATAAAACACTAACACTCCCTCCTAGCTAGGGAGGTATTCTCAAGTATCTTCGTCATGGAGTTTCTAAACATGACGTCCACAATGGCTACACCTAATTGTGGAAACACAGCTCAGTCTCAAAGATGTGATCTTGTACAAGGGCTTTCACCTCATATTTCTCAGTCTCAAAGAAATATACACTACAAGGGCTTTCACCTCATATTTCTCTGTCTCAAAGAAATATACACTACAAGGGCTTTCACCTCATATTTCTCTGTCTCAGAGAAATATACATTATAACAAAACTTAATGATGCTGGAACTCCCTCTCAACAAGGGTGACATTCTCTACTACCCCAAGCTTATCTCGAAAATGTGCAAACTTTACCCTAGAAAGAGGCTTGGTGAGGATATCAGCCATCTGATCATCAGTGCAGATGTACTTGAGTTGGAATGCTTTCCTCAGCACCATGTCTCTGATGTAATGATACTTGATCTCCACATGATTTGTCCTATCATGAAATACAGGATTTATTGAGAGCTTTACACAACTTTGGTTATCACAGTGAATCAAAGTCAGCTCTACTGTCTGACCAAACAATCCTACAAGGAACTTTCAAAGCCATACTGCTTCACGAGCTGCTACACATGCTGCGATATATTCAGCCTTTGCAGTGCTTAGTGCCACAGAGGTTTGCTTCCTGCTACATGGCAGACCCCAAACTGAAGCAACATCCAAAGGTGCTCTTTCTATCAATTACACTCCCGACCCAGTCAAAATCAGAATAGCCTTGTAATATTAGATCTCCACTAGAAGTATATCTCAAACCATATCCCACAGTACCACACAAGTATCTCAGTATATGCTTTGTTGCAACTAGATGTATTTGTCTTGGCTCACACATGAATTGGCTAAGAGCACTCACTGCATAACAAATGTCTGGTCTGGTGTTGACTAGGTACATTAATGATCCGATCAATTGTCTATACATGGTGGATCTACCAAATCTGATTTGGATGCTAAGTCACTCAACTTCTTCAAATTTGTCTCCATAGGTGTAGACATGGACTTACAGTCCATCATCCCAAATCTCCTCAATATATCTATAGTGTATTTCCATTGACTTAGGAAGATCTCATTGGGTCTTTGCCATACTTCCAGTCTCAGGAAGCAATGCATAAGACCAAGGTCCTTCATCTCAAACTCGGAAGCTAACTCTTTCTTACATTTGACAATGAGCTTCTCTGCTCCAGTGAGAAATAAATCATCAACATAAAGAACCAAGATCAAGGCCTCAGCATCAACTATCTTGAAATAAAGATTGGAATCTGCATCATTCTTGGAGAACCCCAAACTCGTCAAATATCTATCAATCCTTTCATACCATGCCCGAGGTGCTTGTTTAAGACCGTACAAGGCCTTCTTCAATCTGCATACATGAGACTCCTTCCCATGAATCACAAAACCGTCTAGCTGCTCGATGTACACTTCTTCAATCACACCATTAAGAAATGCAGTCTTTACGTCCATTTTATGTAACTTCCAGCCTTTTGCAGAGGCAACAGCAATAATTGTCCTGATGGAAGTGTATCGAGCAACAGGAGCAAATATCTCCTCATAATCTATTCCCTCCTTCTGAAAGAATCCTCTTGCCACAAATCTCTCGTGTTTCTCAATGTTGCCATCAGCTGCATGCTTGATTTTGTAGAGCCATTTGGAACACTATTGATTTCCCTTCAGGTCTCGGAACAACATCCCATACATCATTTTTAATGATGGACTAATACTCTTATGTCATTGCATCTCTCCATACCTGCCGGTTGGATGCCTCCTCAAAACTGGAAGGCTCTGAATCAATGATGTGACTCATCAATGCCACATAACCTGGGAACTTCTAAGGTCTCTTGCTTTCCCTAAAAGTTCCTCGCGGAGCTGCATATTTTTCCGCCTCTTGCATAGTTTGTCGAGCCCATAGAGGCCTCTTCCGACCTACGGCAATGTCTCTAGGCCCATCAGTTGGTTCTATAGGATCAACTGGATCAATAGTCTCGGCCAGTTCGTTGGACTCCCTATGAATGTCAGGAGTATGATCAAGAGATACATCCATATCCTGAGAATTCTCCTGCTCCTCACTGTCTATCTCCATGTAAGTCCCTTTAGATCTTTTGAAGGCTACTTCCTCTTCAAAGGAGACATCCCTACTGATCTCAATCCGTTTTTGTCCTGGAACATAAACTCTGTAAGCCTTTGAAGACTCACTGTATCCCACAAATATACCCTTCCTTCCTAAAGGTTCTAGTTTTGATCTTTTGTCCTTAGGCACATGAATGTACACAGGACAACCAAATATTCTTAAGTGACTAACCTCAGGCTTCACACCTGTGAAGGCCTCCTTTGGATTCATGTTTCCCAATATCCGATGAGGGCTTCTGTTCTGAACATATGTTGCGGTTCTGGAAGCTTCTGCCCATAGAAAACTCTGTAAACTTTGATCATGAATCATAGCCTTGGTTGCCTCTACTATGGATCTGTTCTTTCTTTCGGCAACTCCATTTTGTTGAGGGTTGTACGGAACACGGAACTCCCTCTTGATCCTTGCCTCAATGCAGAAATTATGAAATCCTCCAGAAGTGTACTCCCCTCCATTATCCGATCTCAAAACCTTAATCCTTTTCTCGGACATGTTTTCAACTTCAGCCTTGAATTCTTTGAATCTATCAAGGACTTCCTAGGACTCCTTGGATTTCATTAAGTAAATCCAAGTCTTTTGAGAATAATCATCAATGAAAGTCACATAGTACCAAAATCCACTCAATGATGCCACAAACATTGGTCCACATAAATCAGAATGAACAAGATCTAAAATCCCCTTTGATCTACTGTCACTACTATGGAAGGGACTCTTGATATTCTTACCAAGTGCACATCCTCTGCAGATGCCATCGTGCTCTAAATTAAGCTTCGGAAGACCAATAACCACCTTCTCCATAGAGGGAAGAGCTCTGAAATGTAAGTGAGCAAGTCTCCTGTGCCATAGTGATAGCAACCTAGGTTGGCAAACAACTCACTTCCACAACACAAAGGATTTCACACCACTTTGCTTCTCACAAAACTCAATCCAAGCTTACTTTTCACCTAGACACCCTTGTAGGTCTACAGACCTTGAATTTTGTTCCTAACACACTTCAAACTCTTTCTCCCAACAGAATTATTATGGATTCAGACACCCATCTAGGCATAGTGTAACATATCTCAGAATCTTAGGCAACTCTTTTGAGACATTGATTTGAAAACTTGACTTCTACGCTGACCTAGGCCTTGAATTAGGCTACTTTTCCAAAGGGTCACCACTTTATCCTTGCAACCAACTCTAGAAACCAATGGGGCAGCACTCACCAGCCTCCAAAACCACCAAATCCACCATTTTTTTGAAGAGACACCCCTTTCCAAATGCCTATTCAGGAAACCCTTGTTTCAAGCTATTTATATGAGGGTTTAATGAAAAACTATGACACAGACCTCTCCTGACCTTAACACCGATTCAAACACCTTGTATTATGCCTGCATATGGTTAAAAGTACAAGTAATCTTGCTGCCTCCAAAGATTTCATCAAGCCCTAGTGTAAAACCTCATTTTCCAAGCAAAATTGACAACAAAACCACACAGGGCAGCAACACAAAAACCACCATTTATCTTTCCTTCAATAAGAAACCATGCCCACACCTAAAAAAGACTCTAACATGCCATTCCACCGAGTTACAGATGATGACAGTGGGTGGAATGGCTCAAAAAGACATATTTTCACACAAACCCTTAAAACAGGGTATGCAGACCCGCCTTTAGAAATCAGCCTCTAGAATGCACAAAAATGAATGAAAACTCTTCAAACCATATCTAAAAGCAAGTTAGGCCTGCTGCCCACACATTTCACTCCATAAAAGATCACAATCTTCCTGTGCGGAACAGTATAGTCCAAAGAAACTCAGAATTTTCTGGAAAATCTCATATTTTGCAAAGGAAAACTATGAAATTTTATTGCTTCTTCTCAATGATCAACTTCACCAACCATCCCTTTGAGTTCTCAAGCCTTTTTAAAAGTTTTCCCATCAACTTCAACAGTTACAACTACTTTTTGAACCCAAATGACCGTTGGGTTTCCTTTTTACCACTTTTTGCATTCTTAATGACAACTTTTTCAACAATGTTTGCAATTTTTGCAATTTTGACTCTCCTAATCACCTAGAACATTACAAATGGTCTATTTAGACCTTATTCATCCTAGAAACATGACCCCACACTAGGAAAATGACATTTTGACCCACCTTGACCTCTTTTGTCAACATTGACAGCTTCTTGCCATGTTTTGCAACATTTACAATTCAGACCCAAAAGACACCAAAGTTTGTCAATTACAACAAATGTTTTCCATTGACCTTATTTAGACATCAAACACTCAACAACCTCAACTCTAACACCTAGACTCAACTCTCCATGAGACAACTAAAGAGAAAACATTGAAATGATTGGTGCTCCTGCACCACATAGCTCACTCAAACTGATAGTCATGTAATAATGCCTGAACTGGTCAAATTGATAATCTGTATAGGCTCTCCTGACAAACGCCAATCACACAAGCTGAAATGGAGACAAGGTTTCTTTTGATCCCTGGTACGAACAAGACATCACTCAAATGAAGAGGGATACCTGAATTTAGTTGGAAGGAAGTGGTCCCGGCTCCCTTTACGATATAACAAGCATCATCTCCAATTATCACTTGTAACTTAGACTCTTTCTCTACTAAGTCTGTAAGATGCTCTCTGTATCCTGTAATGTGATGAGAAGCACCGCTCTCTATCAACCAAGTGTCACTATCAGTTGGAACATTACTTGAAAGAGCGGAGATGAATAGAAAACCCTTTGAATTGTCTTTTGAATGTCTAGATTCCTTCTGAGGTGACTCTTCATCAATGTCTGCAATAGAAACATGTTGCTTCAACTTTAATTTGCAATCTCAAGCAAAGTAACCATGCTTGTCACACCTGTAACATTGAATGTGAGATAGATCCTTCTTCTTTGGTTCTGGAGCAAAATCTGATTTCCTGTCTCTATTCCTCTTGAAGGTGCTTCTTTTTCCTTCTCTTCCTTTGCCTCTAGTAGCATGTGCAGCAAGAACTTGATTTTCTTCATTATGAGAATTTTGCCCATTTCCTCTTGCTACCAATCTGGATTCTTCTTGAATGCAGTCAGCTCGAAGACGATCAAACTTGGGCAACTTAGATCTCCCACTAATGCTCTGAATGAAAGGCTCCCAAGATTGAAGAAGACCATTTAGTGCCAACATAACCAGATCTCTGTCTTCAACTATATCTCCAATAGTGCATAACTGATCTCTCAAATCAGAAATCTTCATAAAGAAGGAAATGATTGAATCTCCCTTAGCCATTTTTACATGATGGAGTTGTTGTCTCAAAGCAAGGGCTCTGCTGGTATTGTTGATCTCATACAATCCTTTTAGAGCCTCAAACATTTCTTTAGTTGTCTTCATCTTGGAGATAATTGAAACTAGGTGATCCTTCACGGAGTCTATCATGATCTTTCTAGCCTTCATGCCATTTTTCTTCCACTGAATTTTCTCTATATCATCAGATGGCTCGGGCATATCATTTTCCACGAAATCTAGAAAATCATTCTCTTCTAAGGCAATGAGAACCCTGAATTTCCAAGAGTTGAAGTTTGACGCTCCATCAAGCCTATCTTCTACCTTGACACCGGTCACCATCTTCTTTTCTTTGAGAGACTTCCCTAAATAATGAGTTGTCTTATGCTGCTTAGCCAAATCTGATCAGATCTTTGCTAAACCTGCTCTGATACCATGTTAATTTTAGGATCAGAAATGCAATTAAGCAGAAAAACACAATCACAAAGAAGACAACACAGCAATTTATCCTAGGAAAACCCTTCTACACAAGGGAAAAACCTAGCAGAAAAAATATTCTCTTATAAATCAGAAATAGAAGTGCAGAAATGGCACTCAAAATCAGGCCCTAGAAAGGTCGTATCACATACAATAGATCAACACTTGAATATAGTGCGAATTACACAAAATATTAACTCTTCTCCTCTTGAATGCAAATCTGCTACTAAAGGAATTCGAATTGGAATGGAATGAATTGATGATAAATGTGAAGACTCTATCTCCCTTATATAGCAAGCTAGGCAAGCTCTCTTCTAGGGCCAACCTAGAAAAATATAATATTTGTTTTACAATGCAAAGGCCAACTTACCTTGAATCAATTATCTTTAAGAAAAAATACCTCCCACCGCTATTAAACACTAACATTGCCCATGGGCGAATGGGTCCCCCTTCTTAGCCAGGACCCAAATTTAAATATGTTGTTGGCGGCATTTTAACATCCAAAATTCAAATAGGAACTGTTGGATTTCATAATCTAATTTTCGGGAAATTGGATAAACACCTATAAATACCTAGTTATTTTATCATTTGAAATCATCTTGCAATATATTGACAAACTTATGATCAAAAGCACTATTGAGCAAGTCAAGAGTAGCATTTCAAAGCATTATTACAGCAATTCAAGATCCAACATCATGTCAAATTCTATGTGAGTTTATGTGTGTGTTCATGTTCATGTTTTGTGAAGGCTAACCTTTGTTGTAGGTCTCCAAAGCATTCAAGCAAAGCAAAACCCAAATCCTTGAAGTGATGTGTCGGACTTCAATCCTTCAAGGAAGCCATTGAAGGGTGGTGAGTTGCAGCATTTTGTTCATTCATCATTCCTTCCTTTCAATTATCCATTTATCATTGACATTGCCATTGTGGAAGTGGAAACACTTACACGGGGTTTGACTGAAGCAAGCCCCTATATGGCACAACATTTTCTCCCTCTTTGAATGTGCACGTTGCAGGCTGTAAAGGATCAAAGGAAGATTGAAGGAAAATTGTCAATTGTTGCACTTGTTGTCATCAAAGTTGTCAAGCCACGAAAACTCAATTACAAAATTAGGAACTCAAATCCAGCACTAGAGGACTACAAAAACAATTTCAGGACCCCCTATCAAAGACCCATTCACCCCTAGACGACTGAGTCCCTCTTGGCATGTTGAATCCAACTTTTGGTGACAGGTACACATCAGTCTGCACTTTCCAGATCCACTTGCAAATTACTGTTTCTGTCTATTTGTCTTCGGGATTTTGCATTTTACATATTAGGTCATATAAGCTAATTAGGGCAATTACTCCAAATCATTTCCAATTCATTCCTAAGACTTGAAAGGATCAGATCCGGGTCTGATTGACTCACCTTGGAGTTTGAAAGTCAATATATGCACCTTGTTGATTTGCATCCTAATGAAATCCTAGAAATGATGGAATAGACCTTAGGTTTTGGAAACTAAATATAAGGATCACCACATTTTTATGTTTCAAGAGTACATATCATAAGTGTCATATCTAAGTTTCCTTTATTAGATATAGCATGGAAGGACGAAAAAGAACTCAATGGGAAAGCATTATAACTAGCAACAAAAAATTATTGTTACTTAGTGCATCAATAGGCATAATGGAATCAACATCTTCATCAGTGACACTATCCATACGAGACATGTGGTCAATATGAAATTTATGAATAAGTGAAGTGAAGGTACATAGAATAGAAAAAAAAAGTAAAAACAAACCATGAAAGATGAAAAATTGCAATGCACTATAATAATATTAAGTTAAAACACAAGAGTACATGAAAGCAAATTGGATTGGGTAATGAGTAAATTATTATTGAAGTGTAGCTTGTGGCACGATTTGTAGCAACTTTTATACATATACACATACACATATACATATATACATTCAAAAAATATATATTTTATTATAACATTCAACCATCTATATTTTCTATATTAACATTCAAATAATTTCCTTCCACCTTTCTCCAATTGAAAGACATGATTTAAAAACCCCATAAATGTAGTATGAATTAGTTAACAGACTGTACAGAATAGATTAAAAAGAAGAGTTAAGTGATTGTGTAGTTGATTGTTAGAAAAATATTTTGGAGAATAAACTACATGAATTTCATGTACGAACATTACGA
This sequence comes from Sequoia sempervirens, assembly GCA_007258455.2. Classification (NCBI taxonomy): domain Eukaryota; kingdom Viridiplantae; phylum Streptophyta; class Pinopsida; order Cupressales; family Cupressaceae; genus Sequoia; species Sequoia sempervirens. The sequence continues at coordinate 9,374 of VDFB02337407.1, forward strand.
TTTCACAGTCTATATTAGTTAGTTTGTAAAGTTCAACTCCATGATCCATAATGAAAATAGCTTAGACAAAATATTCTGAAGATGAATGTGAACCGAAAAGTTATGTCAAAATCACTACATAATTTTCTCTAGAAGCTTGACAAAACCTATGAATTGCAAAATTACAACATAATTTTGGCCAAAAAAAAAAAAGCCTTGACAAACCCACGAATTTCAGAATTACGAAGCAATTTTCACAAAAGCTCGACAAACTCGTGAATTGTGAAAAATGGTGAACATCCCGTGAAGAGGCAAGATTAAAGTTACCTTGAGGCTCTCGACGACGCCAGGAACGACCTCGTGTTCGAGCCCAGAGTACTCCCCCTCTGTGTTCTCCCTGATAACGACAATATCAACGTGAGAATGGCGGGTGGGGAGACCAGGTGGGGTGAAGCAGTGGACGAGCGAGGCATAGAGATCCAGCTCCTTTCGCAGCTGCACGTTCAGAGAGCTCACACCGCCGCCCACTGGCGTCGCCAGGCCGCCCTTCAAGCACACCTTGTTTTTGCGGATGGAGTCGATGACGTGCGAGGGCACGCTGTTCATGTTGCCGCTCACGTGGAATGTCTCGAAGAAGATAGGGGCGTGCATGGCCTCCATTACCTGCTCGACCGCACCTGTCACAAGGGGACCTATGCCATCACCTGGTATCATCGTCACCGCCCGCGCTTCCCCGTCCCCCGGCCGTGGCATGTATGTCACGCCCCTCCTCCCATTCCACATCACCATCTCCTTCACTCTCATTGCCCCCCGCCTCATCTTTCAATTCTTCCAAGGCCAGTCGCTCCAAATCCTACAATTTCATTTACACCCGTTACTCCATCACTGCGAAAATTTAAATATATCCGTATTCCAACTCTGTATATCTGTATTCCAACCAAATATATCTTGTTTAAATATATCCGTATTCCCGTCTGAAAGCAAACTTTCTGTGATGCGCGTATATTCAAAATAGCCCTTCAAAGAATAAGAAAATCTTTTACTTAAAAAGAAAAATTAAATATCTTTTAGAATAATTATATTAAAAAACTAATCTTTTTGTATAATATGATTTTTAAATTAAATTGTATTTTGTAGTAAAAATATAATCACATGGCCATCAAATTTATGTCTTGTTGGGTTCCTCTCATCCACTATAATAGGGCATTAAGGAAGGAATTAATAGCTAAACTCTTATTCATGAGGGATTAAAAAACTAACAGCAAGTAAAGTACACAAAATAGTTTGGAAGTTTTTACACCATCCATCAGAAGTATGTTTTATGGGTTCGTTCATAATGATTTATTGACCAATTGAATGACCAAATTTATCATCCCTTTTTTCAAAAGTGAAGATGTCATTTACTCATCCAACTATTGTACAATAATGATCAACCTTCTTTTTGGAAAAAAATTTGGGAGTTTGGTGGTGTAGTACCACCCATGTGTTAAATCTTGTCTTGTGGTCATGTTTCTATGATTGTTTTAAAGATTGTATTGAGTTTATTTTGATATGATAAAAATTGTGCGATGGATATGTAGCTTGCTAGATTGCATGTTCTTATTGGTCATTAAATGTGGCTTTGACTATGATCTATGTTGGCATACTTTATAGTTTGCCTTAGGTGTGTAAGATACACACAATTGTTGGAACAATGGATGGATGTGGACAAGAATGACATAGATCCACTTGACCTTCTCATTGAACCCAATCCTTATTGTTGAGTAGTGACCTTGTGACTCTTGTAGTGTTTTCATATTTAATCCATCTTATTTGATTATGAATAAGAGGATGTTTCTAGTGTTTACCAAGTTCACCACTAATGAAAATTGTTGGTGATATTAGATCCTTAAATTATGGGTGAACTCGTAAAGTGGTTGTTTCCTTGTGTGTATTTATTTAATGTAATGTCCCAAACTAGAATATTGGAACATGTGGCAAATTTTTAATAACAATTTACACAAGTTCCATCACTTTTTGGTCACTAAGATCCTAAAATTGGCTAGGTGAGAGCATATGGTAGCTAGAATGTTTATAATAATCAAATAAATTTGGATTACTAATGGCAAGACACGCAACTTTATAATGCATGCAAAGATTAAAAATTAATGATTATTAAAAGTTTTTGCAGTTATGCCTTCCAACACTATTACAAATTTAAATAACATGCATTATCCAAGAATATATGGTGGCAAGCCTTGTAGATTATAATACTAAAATTCAAATACAAAATAAATATTGAATCTGGTGGTAAATCACTCAAAAAAATTAAGTTATAAAATATCAACAAAGAGAGTATACCCATTCTTTTTTATTATATAGGTAAAGCATATTTTGGAGGGCCCTAAAAACCTTTACAACTAGTTAAAAAATAACAAGATTATAGCAAAACAACAACAAAATTAAATTTTAAAGCGATGACCCCAACCCACCCAACAAACATAAATAAAAAACAAGAAAAAAGAAAAGAAAAACTCTAACCTTAAAGCTTCTTCAATATCTCAATTACCTCAAGATCCTATTGGCAGAAGCTTTCATGTAGTTGTGCAAAGTCTTGGACATCTCTTTTCTCCTCCTTATAGGATTTATTCTTACCACTCTTGGTTCTAGCATAAGGACTCTCATTGAAATTCTTGCCACCCATATATTCAACATCTAGTCCATTTATCATTTCTTTGAGTTTCTCAGTCAAGATTTTAATCCCTGTGGCACTATTTTGAATAGCACACTCGCTAACTAGAATGACCTTGTCAAGGTTTTATTTTATCCCTACCATCTGCTTCTCCAAAGTAAACAATCTAGTATTGTGGTCTTCAATCCATTTCTCGAACTTAGCTATCATTGTGACACCACTATCATTTAGTTCATCGAGATCTTGGTTCATCTTGTTAAGCCTAGGAACAACATCCCAATGCTAAAAAAATATTAGCATCATCCTCCCCATGCAATTGAGTTTGGCCTCCAATATTTTTCTCCATAAGAGACAATTTAAGATTCACCTTATACCATGGATTATTGCACTTCATTATAAATTGCTACAACAATACCAACTAACTTAAAGTGTAATGCATCAAATTTTAAAATCAAATAAAAGGAACAATGGAATAATCACTATTAAACAAACAAAAATCAGTGAAATACTCACAAATGAGATTTTGTAATCATACTCAAAAAAGATCTACCAACTGAAGTGACTCCTCTAAAAGGTGTAATAGACCAAAACAATGTTGATAATACTATTGTAGGTAAAATAACTCATTGAAGACCAAATATTAGTCTTATTTCAAGCTATAACAACATAATAGACAATAGTAAGGTTAGTATTGTAAATGGTATAGCAACCATAATACCCATAAACAAGCAAAGAATTTTAAAAGAAATAGTACAATAGAAATATATTATTCTAGCACACATATATTTTTTTTTTAAATCTACAAACTCTTCAAAAATAATATTTTTTTACAACATATGTTACTTATTTATATGAACAAGAATAAGTTATATTATCAATCTCATGAGACCATTTGTATGGTTAACCAAAAAGAAGTATGGCAAGATTTCCAAACACCAACTATAATGTATAATAGTTGGGAGTGGGTTCAAATAAACATAACAATTATGAATTAAATTGGTATGGAACTTAGCCAATGCTATGACCGACAAAGTAAGTTGTATAGTAACTTATATATTATGATTCATTTTTGTAATATGTGCAATATCTTCGATTAGCATTGACTTAGAAAATAATATGAAATAGCTCAAAGCTAGTATGACAAGCAATTCAAAAACTCATAAATTCATATAAAAAATTTAAAATTAACCATAAAAAAGGTACAATCAATATAAACGACAATAGCCTCTTTAAAAATGTGCACCTAGGTATTCTCAAGGCTATAACAAATATATAGGACGGTACACCTCCTCTAAAATGGACCCAACAACCTCATAACCAAATAAACTTATTATATTTTTTTGGTACACAACAAATAGAAAATTCATAACTTCACCAAAATAGAAAACCACACCTCTGACACACACTAACTAAAGCATATTGTAATCTTGCAAACCACACAAATATGAAATTATGGAAGGGTCGGCCCATAGTACTATGTCCCACTTTTTGGTCAAGTTGGACATTAATATCAGCATTTTTTTTTACAAAATCTCACTTTATGAAACCTATAGAAACTAAATCATTAATAATTTGGAGATGATATGAACTAGTGACTTGTGAGGATTTGTGTGTAGATTCTAATTTTTTAAAAAAAAATAGAAATAAATTATGATATTTTTACGTAACTTTTAACAACTTATTTTTTATTATAAACAATATTTTTAAAAAGTGACATTTATGTCGTCACGCATAACTTTTTTATTGAAAGGATTAAATTATAATTTTTAAAATATAGATTTTTAATATCAATATCTAGTGCATGGATATTTTTTCATAATTTTTTATTGCATAGATTTTTTATATTAATTTTTGAAGTCAAAGTAATTATAACCAGCACATAGGTGTGTGTCGTCACACATAACTTGTTTTGTATGTATTGAATTTATTTTTTTGATGAAACAAGAACATTAATACCTAGTGCACACATAATTTTTAGAATGTTCTTTTCTATTTTTTTATTTTTCAGCATGCGTGAAACAAATACCTTGATGTTTAGTGAAAAACAACATTCACAAGAAATAAAATATAAATATCAATAAATTAAAAATATTAAAAATTATACTTTTCGAAAAGTTTATAATAAGAGCTACATGCTTACGAGATCCCAATCAATCCAAAAGAAGGTAAAGCTATGGCGGGAGAGAATGTCGTCATTGTGTGTGCCTTGGCCTACCGCGTCTAGGGTTTTTTATGGGCGAGAGGCGCGGGAATCTTTTGGATTTTCTTGAGCTACAAGTCGTGGGCCATTACCATTCATCTAATGCCCCACCAAGGAACCCCAGAGGACAACACTTACTATGTAATAAAAATGGAACCATTTTTTTAAATGAAATAACAATAGATTGCATGATATAATAATTTAAACCAAGTCCTCTAAGGTTCCTTAACTGTGCTTCTCAAAAAACTAAATAATCAAAATAGCTAGAATCATTTTATTAACCTTTCCAAATGACATAAGTTATCTAACATGCAAGGTTCATCTAAAAACATCACATTAATTGCTTCTACATTAATTACTTTCATAACATGTCACATGATAATCAACATTGAATAAAAAAAATTCTAACTGATTAACATAGACAAGATACATCACATTGCAATATCCATTACAAGAGAGTACATCACTATCAGTTACATTGTTACAACTTTTTCAACAAAGCTTCCCAGAGTACATTTGGGAAGAGTACATCATATTACAATATGAGATACATCTGATATACAATCTAATACATATACATAGAACGGTTGTATTCTTAATAGGAACAAGAATTAGAGTCTGTAACATCAATAACAAATCTCCACGCACACGAACATGCATCAAGAACACCCAATGGAGGAAAAAGAACCAACCTCCCGACCATGTGGAACCCTAAGGTCCACCCCCTGTGCTAGGAGATAGCACAAGGTCCCAAAACATACAAACAATCAAGAAAACAACAAGCTAAAACATGACTCCAACACAACACTGCTAACAATACCAACATCACATGCAACACTTACCACACTTCCAGAGGCACACACACAACGGGAGGAGAAAACACAACTAGGGAATGTTAGACTTAAATAAGGAGGAGTATCATCATACAGCTTGATATGGGTTGTCCTAGGCAGATCTTCCTAGGCCCCGGCCCCCATCCTGGGTTGTCCTAGCAGCCTCTCCCAATCCTTGGACCCCATACAAACTCATGCGGAACCAACATACCTTTCATGAGGACAAGGTAGTTGGTCTTTCCATTCCAGGCCTTCCCATCTCATCTCAAGCCTAAACGAGCACTTGAGCCATGAGTGAGGCATATCATTATCTTGATTAATGTGAAAACAACCCATCCCCCTAATTTATTATTAAGGTTATCACTGGATTAAGAAACTCTTCAATGGTTTGTCCTGGACACCACTTTGGGTTCTAGCCCCCATTGGGAGCCACTCCCCCTACTTGTAACTAGTAAACCCCCACACATCAAGCAAGGCATTTACCATCTTGCATTCTCATCATAATCACATGAATCCATATGTAATGCAAGGCATTAATTATCTTGCACACATACCACAATTACAAGAACCAATTCATAGTGCAAGGCATTGACCTTCTTGCACACTCATCATAATCACAAGAATCAATACATAGTGCAAGGAATTGACCATCTTGCACAAAACACAAAACAATGCCAAACCACTTTCGAAGTGAAACTATCATAAAAACCATATATACAAAATAAAGTGAAACCATCATAAGAACCAATCATGCAAAAATACTTCCCTCCTAAGCCTCTGGAAGCCAACCTTAACAATTTTGCACAAGTGATTCCCACTTCAAAACAATTTCCAAAATCACCCCAAGCCCAAAAGTCTACACAATATTCAATACAAGCATTCAATCAAACAATACAACCATGAAATAAACATTATTCTCACATTTCATATAACTCATTACTTAACCACTTAATTAAATTAAAACATTATATACTACAAATAACGATATTTAAAAATAACTCTATCATCAACGAAACAATCATTTCTACCGAGCTAGATAATTCGAAACCCTAATATTAAAATTTCAACTTTGATATAATGTTGTAATGACCATATCGTAATTACTTATTTCACATAGCAAATTCTATTAAATAAAAATATCTAACATCCTTTTATTAACTAGATAACAAAGAGTATTCTAAATTAATCTGAATCATTTATCTAATCAACAATCATTCGATTATCTATATATAAACAAATCAATTTACTTAATTAAATATACAATTCTTTTACCTATAGTCACTTAAATACTTATTTTAACAATAATTATCTGATTAAAATACTTTATTAAATGACCTTATTTCTTCACTAACACATTCTTTTACTAGTAACCATATTATAATATAATATAATATATAAATAGATAATATCTTTTAGATAAAGGATTATTTAACCAAAAGTAATCATAGGATAGGTGAGCTATGAATTAAAATCTTGATCAGTCAAGAAGTAGTTTTGCTCATGATAAGTCTTACCACTAATTGGATTCATTCTATCAAATTAGTCTATAATAAAAGAAATTGATTAATAATAAACTACTTGCTTCGAAATTTATGAATTTATAAAGTATGAATATATGTGTGAATGTAAAATTTAACTATATGAATATAACCTCTCAAGCTAATAATAATAAAGGATTACTTTTCCACGTTAGATACAAGACTTCATCACATACAATCATTACACAGAACAAATGAACATTGCCAAAACTGCAAATCAACAAGAAATAATTAAAACAAGTTGAGACCATAATGCATAACCCAAAACCACATTATATGACGCATATAAAAAGGTAAACTAAAATTTAGTTTAAAATGAGGACATAACATCGCTCATATGAAACAAGCATTTCTATGATAGTGCACCTAACATTGAAGCTTAATCCTAGAGCATACGAAGGTGTCACCTTTAATGTTAGTGATTCGGTTCATCAAGGCTCGAAAGGGAGGAGAGAATGGGCAATATGTGTGGCACAATACATTCTAAGCACTGTACAACACAACAAGAGATAACGATGGAGCAATTAAAAAAAAGGTGCGCTTGATACATTTAATTTGTGAACCCTTGGATAAGAGAAATTACGATGAGAATAAGTATATATCGCTGCACACACAGAATAATCTTTAATTTGTGATAGTCATAAGTTAACGTTGTAATAAAATGTGAGTACCAATTATGCATAACTAAGCAGGTCACAAAGCCTTTAATAGTTGAGAAGTTGTGGAGACAGACATATGTTAACTACGCACATACTAGAACGTCACATAACACTAATAATTGAAACGTTGAAGAGAAAACTATGTATTATTCCTATCCTTGAGACATATTGCACATGATAAAGAATATAACTTATAAACATTAAAGGCATAGCTATTACCGAATGAGATGATTCTTCCATTTAAGAGGAGGAGATAAGGTTTTCAATAATTTATAACATACCTCCTACAATGTTGTTCCTTGTATGAATGATAAAAAGATGTAAGTGGAGATAGCCTCAATGTCTATATTGCAAGGACGCGGGTATAGGGGCGGCACAACTAAATAAAGCCTAAGAGTAAAACGCCTAAGGTAACCTATAAATCTTGTCACTCGAGTAGCAATCCATGAACAAGGGACACATAGCAAGCCTATGAGAACCGCAAGATGCCCGCGACGAACATCGAAGGCCACAGATTGCGAAAGAAAAGATCGGATTTATCTAAAGATCATAATATATGCTTTTCTTTTATTCGGTAAGTAATATGATAAAAAAAACAAACAATTTTAGATGTTTAAGCTTATTTACCCTTGACAAATTTAGATGTAGGTCTGATTCATGGGCAACCAATAGACTTACCTTTGACATCCAACAAAGGCTACAAGATAAGAAGATTTTCATATAACGATCTCACCATTTTGTCATGTTGACTGCAAAATAATGATAGATCAGATTCTATTCTGCCATGGTCGACATTCCAATGAGAGGGGGGTAGCAGATACAAATAGGTTATTCACCCAATAAGGGATTTCAAGAGGCGCCTTCTTATCGTCTATTCATCCATGCATAACAGGGAAACTTACATGGCTCAAGTGCCATTGATCAAATTGGTTCCATGGACTTCCATTCAATATGGATAGACATAAACTTTATAGTCCACTCATAAGGATGGTCTTCTCTTTATTTAACGATGATCTATGTCGCATTAGATCTAAAAGATTCATTAGATTGCAATGTCCTACTGAAATAATATATTTAAATACAAGACTGCTCTCAAGTTGCCCTCTGTAGTAACCACGAGAGAAATAGTTCTCTTATTGTGTATTCATTTATTGTTGTTGTATTTGCTATGAAAGAGTCACTGAAATAGAAAGAAGGCAGCACCCTTGGCATTGGCCACTGAAGAAGAAGAAAGTATGAGCTCACTGTCTTTATAGAGGTGTTCGAAAAGACTAACATGTGAAAGTTTCCATGGACTACTTGACAAGTAGAAAACTTGATTCCATATCCTTGTCTCCATGTCATTAGAGTTTAAGAGTAGGGCAAAAGCACCAATCTTCGGTTTTGATGGCTAGTACACATAAATAAGCTAGACTCCAAGGCTTCAGATTTTTTTGGGTCGACTTAAGGTCATCAATTAGGTTTGAACTTCAAACCATGTAAAGGATAAGCAACCTAGGAATACATTCAAACATCACTTCGCATGAGACACATCTCGTTCAGGACGATAATGAAATTCTTGTAAAATCTCAAGAATCTAGATGCGATAAAAGAAACAACATTTCACACTAAGGATGATCGGAAAACAAGGGAACCGATATGAAATAATAAGTAACTATCTCTGAGGTTATGGGTACTTGCACTTAATTACTACGAGGTAGACATAATTGAGGAGTGGCACCAGTAACAAACTAGTCTTTGAAGAAGAGGTGGACATCCATCAAGCAAACAGGGCATCGTTCAAAATATCCATACTGGAAGAGATGGATGAGAAATACATACCTGTGGAAACTTTATCGCTCGAGCCCATCAAATATTCTTCCCAGGCTCCCCAAGTGCTCTTATGCTACTGTTCTACTCTGGAAATCATGGCTAAGTTGTTGCTTCTTGCATCGGGGCTTCATTTCCTTAGACCATCTTCAACTCAATAGGTCTGGAGAATGCAACCTTTTACCAGCGTTCCCCACTACAAAAACTCTTTCCTTTTTTGTATTGTCTTCCTTCCCAACTGAATCCCCCGGTTCTGAAAATCTCCTTTTTCATCAATGGAGATTCTCTCGATCCTCCTTTTGTGTGGACAACCAAAGAGAGGTGCTCAAGTAATTACCCTGATTTTCATTAAATAATGCCTATATTGTTGAAAACATTGTAACGTATCAAGATGATAAATATTTACTATGCTGCAACTATAAGAGAAAAGCATGCCAAAAGTCGCGGACAGAAGGAACATAACCTTCCTCAACAATCATGAAGAATTTAATGGACATTAATGATATTTCAGTTTTTGTTTCCAACATTAAGTTACCTATGGTTAATTCTTCGTTTTCAATTTGTTAGCATGGATTTTACTCTAAAATATAATCAACATCAGCTATAGATAATTACAAGCTTCATTATCACAAAATCTTTTCTATATAAATTAATCCACTATATTTATTTATCATATTGTTATCTATTTATTCATTTTAATATTACGTTATACACTTATTTTATTATTAACTATTATTATTATATACATTTATATTTATTTATTTATTTATATCTATATTTATTTATCCTATTATTATTTATTTATCAAAGTATACTTTCCATTTAGTAGTTTATTTGGTGTATAAAACAACAAATAACATCTAACGAATAATTTACATTAACTAGAACTGAATGCCAAAATGATTACCTATCCACTATCCAAGGTCGAAAGCAAGACCACAAACAACACTGACTAACCAAATTGACAAGGTATCAACTAGATACTCATCCTCTTCAAGGATGATGGCTAGGGTAGGGGACCAAGTGCTATCTCCAATCAACTATTCTATTGGGTTTGAGGCACACTCAGACCTACCAATACAGGTGGAGTCGATGCCTAGTACTTGCAACCTACAACACACAAAACGGTCATGCATACATATCCATATAAAAAGTCACACCGTGAAAGGGAATTGCAGCGTCATAGGATACTCACAAGTGAGTGATGTGACACTGTCCCTTTCATCAAAACACATCAGTAAGAACATCACCCAATAACCAATGATAAGAACAATCACAAGATAATCACATAATAGTCCTTAAATTCCTACTATACAACATCAATTGCTTGACATCATTAGCACATACCTTAAATATCCTTATTATTTAACCTCCATCTCCAAGTTCAAAAGCCAAACTACCTGCACATCCACGATGAGAATGGAGGGGGCACTACAATTCGCAGAGGTGTTGAAGCGAAACATGAAGTGGGGATATGAGAGTTTAGTGGATAGGCAAAAAGAAGGGTTTGGACAAATCCATAATCACTTTTAGGAGGCGTCGCCTGGGCAAGTGACTGATACAAAGAAGGATCGATCTATGGAGGGGGAGCAAGTGGGGAAGATTGGGGAAAAAGAAAGGTCTTTAGGAGGAGAAAAAGAACGCAGAATAGTGTGTTGTGTTGGAACGACCCCATTTGTTACACTAGATGGGGAAATTGAAAATGAAGTGTTTGAGAATATTAAGTATTTTGTAGAACTGGGACTGATTGGGAGATTTCGGGGGTTTTAGCCAGGCTTGGTCAATTTACATGGATGGATTACTAATACTTAGCACCCCATATTAGAGGGTGAAATGCAAATATTCCCCAATACAAGGGGATTTTGTGGTGGTGTTTGAGAATGAGAAGGATAGAAATAGAGTTCTCTACAATTACCAATGGAGTTGGGAAGATAAATATTTGCTAATGCTAAAGCCATGGCACACTGAGTTCAACCCAACTACCGATTCTTTTGATTTGGCATCACTTTGGGTAAGACTTTCGCATCTTCCTTTACATTTTTGGTTTGAATCGTGCTCTGAAGCCATTGGGAACTCATTGGGGAAATTTATGGGGGTTGATGAGGGTTCTGTAAATTTTTTGCACCCTACTTATGCATGAATATTGGTAGAAATGGATTTTTCAAAAGACCTCCCTATAGATCTATACCTGAAAGTTCCAAGTGGAGAATGGAAACAGATTCTTGACTATGAAGGAGTTCCATTTTGATGTTGGAACAGCACTGGACACGTTGTTGATATGTGTTCCAAGCATAAGAGGGTTAGTCAAGCAACCTGGTGGAAAGAGGTCTCTCCTCAACATTATTCAATGGAGCAAGGGAGCTTGGGAGGAAAGGAAATAGCTAAGGACCCAATTGGTACTGCCACCAGCAAGGAATCCCCATAGATTCAAGTGAAGGCGGGGGGTACTATTGAGAAAGATAGTGCCCCAAAAGAAGAGTTGGGTGGATGGTTTGAGTGCTTGAGCATGGCTTCTTTTGAAGGTGAAAGCATTCTAGAGGATATTTTAGGGGAACCAACATGGATAGATGATCAGGAAGGGATTTGGCATAAGGTTCAAAGGAAAAAGAAGAAGTAGAGGGAATTTGCCTTCAACATGCATCTTCATTCCCATGGCAAAGGTAAAAAGTAGTAGCAGATTTTTGTAATGTTTGAAAATCTTTAATGTATTAAGTTAGGATGGGTTTGATTTGTGTAGAAATAGGTTTAGGGATGGAGGTTGTATGGGTGGCGCTGAAGGATATTGAGGGGTGTAGAAGGAATTTTCCATTCATGTTTGATGCTTTTTAAGGGTGTTAAAGAGGATTGTAATGCTTTTTTGAGATTTAATAAAAAAATTGTAGGGTTACCCTACCTTTACCTATCCAAAAAAAGAGCTACATACTTACAAAACATAATTTATAAATGGCTTTATTTAATCTCTCAAAAGGTAAAGAAAAAGTGTTTTTTGCCAACATTTTGATAGGTGTAAAGGAGACTCCACTGTGGATATGTTTTAAGAGGGTTTTATCCAAGGGGGTTTGATCTAAGGGGGTCTTATCTAACTCTCTTCAATTAAAACCCTTTAGATGGAATCCCTCAAGGCTTAAATCATTAGTTTTTCTAAAAATATGTGAT
>VDFB02337408.1:0-57942 GCA_007258455.2 Sequoia sempervirens
ACAATTGAAAAATATTTGTTTACTAGCCCAACGGGATTACCTACCTATAGCAACTATCAATAATTAAGTTTTATAAGATATAATTTACTTTCAGTCAATTTTTATATGCATAATCTCTAGGACAACTCAGAGATCCTCAGCTATACATATAGTATGGGTACCATCTAAGAAGAAGATGATTCCCTAGTTTGACATAATTAAATGTAACACACTATAGCCAGTAGGTTTCTTGATAAAGGATTTGTTGGTTTGTTGAACCAAATGTATGCCTCTTCTATATCAATTTACTAGTAATAGATGGAGTTAGACAATATATACTAATAACATGGATTTTTTATATATTTTATATATTAATCCTTTTAGCTGGTAAGGACGTAGTGTGGTGGTCAAGTCATAATATTGTTGCAGCAGCCACCAAAGTTCAAACCTTTGTTGGGTCAATGAGCTAGTAGGCTATGTGTCTCTGCTAAGCTAACACGCTTGTAGGATATGTGTCTTTGTTGGGTTGTTATGTTTGCAAGTTGAGGGTATTTGTTGAGCTATTAACCTCATCAAAACAATATATTAATTCTTGTAAAAAAAATTGTTTTAATTTTTAATTTTTTAGGAAGATTAAATAATTATATATCTCCACTTAAACTACTTATCAAATTGTTATTTTTAACTTTTTAAGCTAGTATAAATTATTGTAAAGAAAAATGACTATTTCTTAAATTTTAGTTTAGGTTAATTCAATAAATGTAAGTAATTAAGTATAAATCAATCTAGATTAAAATAATAATTAATTAAAAATAATAAATTAAATATTTAAATATTAATTATGAAACTAAATGTGAAATGGGTTAAGATATTTAGTTTTATAATGAGGATGAAAAAATATCTACAATGTCATAATAAAATCTACCTATTTGGAGACTAAAAATAGATCCTCTTTATTTGCACTTCTCCTCGCGATCTGAATAATTTGCAAACTTGTTGCGGGTTGAATTTGTGTCTATGAGATCAATCCCACATCATGTGAGTCTAACCTCATATGCAGAGATGATCTATAACTTGCAAAAGCAGTTCTACACATTATGGGTTTTTGTAAACTCTAAAATTCTACTCTTCACTAATTGTTAAGGACTAGTGGTATTTTAAAATGCATTGGAGAGATCATTGGATCACAATGGTCATGTTCTCCTAGGTTGGTCCCCTTGATTAGATCCATTTTACGGTCATAGAAATGGTCAAAGACAACAATCTTTACTCATGCAAACGTCCTAGAATGATGATGCCAAATACAACATTTTTTAGTGCTCCAAGTCAAAATATTCCTAGAATGATTCTCCTCTTTAACATATAATATTTTGAATGTGTTGTGGATATGATCATATGATGAATGAATGCACATTGAATACCTTTAAACACCAACACATAACAATAAATCATGAGAATCATGTACCAAATCAACGTATAGCATAAGAAATAGATGAAAGTCAATAAAATTTAAATTTGAATGTTCAAAATTTAAGGATCAATTTCACATGGTGTAATATCAATCCCACGTGTTAAAAATTGATTGAAAACTCCAAAAAAACTAATATCAAAGTGAATAATAAATATATAAATATAAATACATACATAACTACAACAAATCATATCAAACATATATAAAAAGTCTATTATTATAATAAATATAAAATGTATTAATACTATAATTTAATGTTTTTATCAATTCATAGATAAACACAGATACTATAACTTTATTTTATATCTATAACTTTATTTTATATTTTATTTAATTTTCTTTCAATTTGGTATTTTATTGCATGTTCGGCGTTTTAATACTTTAGTGAAAACAATATGAATGAGAGTGATAAGACCTCGAGAACACTTCTAAATTTGTCCGCACTTACTAAGATTTTCAAGATTTTCATTTGTCTCTACTAAAAGAAATGCGCATGTTTGATTGGAAATAATAATTAGTTTGGACAATTTCTCACATGCATATGGAACAATTTCGCCTTAAAGTGATTGATGTTCAATTTGCTTTGGATTGTAATTTTGTGCTACAACAATCATGTGTTAAATGGGTGATCTAACCTTGGACCTACTTATACCTTTAGATTTATTTGTTGGAGAACAGTCACATGAGGTGACATAACCTTGTACCTACACTATTATCATTATTATAGGTGGAGAAAATTCATGAAAAAAGTTGTTTTATTCTTTGTTTTATTAGGAATTGTTATCACATAATTTTAGACCCACCTTAGATATTTTGTATAGTCAAGTAATTTATTAGTTAGTTCATACTAATAACATGATTAATAGGCATGTTTTACATTTAGTTATGTTTTTCATATTGATAACATAATTAATAGGCATGTTTTACGTTTTAGTTATGTTTTAGTATTAAGATAATCTATAGAATATAAATTGTTTCTTCTTCTTTTTTTAATTCTTCTCAATTATATAATATATAAGTTCAATGAATATCATTCTTTTTTCTATTATCATCTTGTCATATTAAGATATTATATAATTTTGAGGATATCACTCTATTTCTCTTCTTTCTTCTCAATACGTAAAGATAGATTAAATTTGTAATGAGTATGTTCTATATTCAAACTATGTTTATTCTCAATACATTAAAATAGATTATATGTATATGTATATGCATATGCATATACATATGTGTACATATGTATATATTATAAGGATTTTTATAAGGTCCTTCAACAATGCATGTTGTAATGATATTTATAATTAAAATGACTAAGTGGGGGAGAGATCCTTTAGCTCAAAGTAGCTATCAAGCTATACAAATGATAACAACCAAAGTTTATTGCACTAAATATTAATAGACCATACAAAAAGGTTAAATTGAACAACAAACATATCAGTGAAACAATCAAAAGGCAATAGCCTACACCAAGACATAAAAGAAAATAATTGATAACAAAACATGTATAAATTCAACAAAGTGGGGTAACTCCCCCATTTGCAAGCATCATTAAAGCACCTAAGAGAAGCTCTAGAGTCTTAAACACTATATATGCATGTGTTCCCTTGCTATGGAATTGATTAGTGAGTTGAGAAAAGTTCACACAATGAATGATCTCATGCCTCTTGGTTGTATAGAGGAAAATACTTTCATCAACTTGAAAGAAAGAGTATATTCATTAGTGACTTCAATAGTACCATCCTAGTACATAACAATAAATTATCAACAATTTCTTACACGTTAAGAAGAAGTTATCCACATCTTGAAGTTGATGGTTCACCGCAAGTAGCTCTTTTTTCAAACCCCTAAATTGCTCACAAGAGACAACCTCCACCAAGGCACCACCCACCACAAGAGATGATGAGCAAGTAATGGTCACAATGAGGGATTCCTCTAGGAAGATCTTGCACAACTAGTCTCTAATCATAACATCTACCAATTTGGCTTCTAGATGATCCACAAGTTTTATATGTATGAATTCCTTGTTATGAAACTTACTAAATCATTGATACCTTCTTCACCTAACATGCACTTTTCCAACTCTAATGAACCTAGGTAAGTACAGTAAAAGGTAGCTTTAGGTGCCTATCTAAAATAGCCCCATAAAGGAGAGGGTTATAAGGAGCTATCTTTCTATAACAAGCCATCAAGAATGGACCACAACATAGACAACAATAGATATCCCCCACCATGGCCAAAAAATAAACAAACCAACTCAAAAAGGGAGAAACCCATGCCAACACATTTCAACTAAGAAAAGGCAAGGTGGGGTGAGAAGATATAATAGTTCCTAAAATTATTTGGATGCATTCCTCGAGAAATATGTTTGTGACCAACTATCATCAACCATGGTGAACCATTAAATGAAATAAATAAATACACCTCCAATATTGCAATGAGTGGTTTGATCCATGACTACTTACCATATAAACCCAAAAGGCATTAGGAAGTACAACCAAAAACATGTTATCAACCAATTGGCAAACAATTATAATGACTTAACAAAAATAATAATCTTGTCTAAATCTTCCTTTGTAGGCAAATTGTCAAACAATAAATAGTTAATGGGTTCAATCTCTACCCCATGATTGACTATGAGATTAGTCTCCTAGTTCCCTCCTAATAATAGAGTGAAAAATATGTTTTCTTAAATCTTAACTTATCATAAGAGATTTTTCTTTCCAAAAGTGTTTGTGATTACCAACTATTAAGAGCACATTGATTTAAACCTAGAATGACAATAATAGAATCACCTTCCACCATCAAATTCTTATAGCTAGTGACACGTGTTATGATCAATCTTTCAATAAATTTCATCCACTTTTAATAATTATATTTTTTGACTCTCTAGTAATAAATATCCACCAATAATAAAGTTTTTAATATCATCTCTAATTATAATCCCAATTATCACATTGCATAGATTGCCCTTTAAAGTTATATCAAGTTTGAGCTTCGAGAAACCAGGAGGGGAGCCCATCTAATGATTTTTTTAAGTATTTTATTTTTCTTTGGCCCTATTAATAGGATAGGGAGGAGGGTTTATTTTTCAAATGGACAAGATAAAATTGATCCCATTGAGATAAGGTGACACCAAATTTTCAAATAGCATAGTTGTTATAAGCGTAAATTATATTTTTAATATTTAGCCAACATCTTTTCCATAGGGAAGGAAAATCCTTGAAAAATATAAATGAAATTGATAAGGCATTGTAGGTACCAGTCACATTGTATTCAAGCATTAAAATATATATATGTCCATGTAGCATAAGCATACTTTCAAGGGAAAATATTACGATCAATAGTCTCCTACTAATGTTCGCATGGAGGACACCTTAAATGTCCCTAAAATCTATGTTCTTATATAACATTAAAGATAAGAATATTATTGAGATAATCTAGCCATACAAAAGTAATGCATTTTAAGGGAAGATGTGTTAATCCAAACCATGTGATATGGTAAGTCCTTCAAGGGGAAATGAGAGTCACAAAGAAAAGAGTACCTCATTCTCACCTTATAAGAGCCCATAGGATCTCTTATTTAATGAATATCATTACTCTTACCACTTTAAGGAATTTGAATATTATTTAGTATCTTATTAAAAAAGTAGGGCTACGTGGGGTACTCCACACAATCAACTAGCTTACAAACCTCCTAAAATTGTTCACAAGAAAATATTCCCAATAGTCACAAAAAAATTTCCTTTGCCAATTAATAAGGTGAGTATGGAGATCCTCCATTCCTAAGATTCTAAATAGGTGATCATTATCAAGCCAAAAAAATTTACAATGAACCAACACCAAGGTCCCAAGATAATTTAGAGTTGATAAGAATATGAAATTTAACCAGTAAATTCCATGCATTAGAACATCTAGGCTAAGAGTCCTAAAAAACATTTGATTCAAAGGATCGTGAGATTCCAAGTATTTACCCACATCAAAGAGCACCATAAATATTATACCTTTGAAAGGAAATACTAACCTAATTAAGCCCCAATGCCTTATTATAAAGCTCCTAATATTTAATGCTTGCACCCACCTTGATTTTTCATGAAAAACTTTGGACAATCTAATTAAGGGAAATTGTTTTTCTTCTAAAATACCTTTCCCCAAAAATTAATGACATATATCATCTATCTAAAAAGAACTTATTTGATAATGGGAAGGACAAATAAAATATAAATATGAATAACATCAAGACTACTTTATGTTGAAAAGTATTCCTACTAAGCTTAATTGTTTCTCTTTCCATGATGCCAATTTATTTTTTTGGTGTTATCTAGATTTCCCTCCATAATTGTCACTCACAAACCCATTTTAAGAGGGGGACACCCAAATACTTTTTAGGTAGAGTAGCTGAGGTAAAACCCTAAGTCCTACAAGTATTATTTTTTACCCTATCACTAACATCAAAGAAGATGAGGGCGATGAAGATGAGGGGGATCCTAACGTGGATGGTTCGGTTGCTATGCTAGTTTTTGCTTGGCCAGTGGTTGATGTGTTGTTGTTGGTGCATTCTCCTAATGTTGTCTTTGTTGTGTAGTGGTTTGGGGTAGTGGGTGTTGCGTTGGATTTTTTCCTTCCCATGGCCCCTCCCCATGTTGCCCCTCCCCATGTTGTCTCTTCTTGCGGTGATGGCGCTGGTGGATTTCCCATGGCCTTGTCATTGCTTGGGTCCCCTATTCTTGTGGCAGTTGCATTCCTCTTTGACCGCTCCTTGGACTGTGTCTTTCTAGGCATCACTACTGGGGATGGTATATTTTCCTTTCGTGTGTCGTTCCTCAGTGGAATGGCTTGTTCCCTGACATTTTCTGGCCTTTCTTTGGTGGAAAGGTGTGATGTTTTATTGGTTAAGTTTCTTGTGGCCAGTGGGAGATATAATGGCTCTAGATTTTTTAATTCCTTCGAAGTTGTAGAGGACAACAATGATGAGCCAAATGTTGATGGTGATGGCCTATGCTAGCTCTGGTGGCCTCTAGTTGGTTCTATTGTGTGGTTCCCTTTTGGCTGATGGGTTTGTTGTTTTGTTGGGGGTGTTGTTTAGCCGATGGGCTCTCCTTCCATATGGTTCAGTGGCAGTGTTTTGGCTTCCATGTGCATCGTGGGTAGAGCTCTGTTGGTTGGGTTTGTGTTTTCCTATTGCTGCTCGACCCATCTATTCTTTCCCTTGTTGCATGACTAGGGACTGTTATTCACATGCCCCTATGGGGTTGTGGCGTGGGCAAGACTTTATTTGTTTATTTCTACTTTGTTGAGGAAATGTTTGGTTTTTGTGAGTTGCTCTATTGCTCATGGGTGTTGGAGTTCCCCTTTGATTCAAAAGTCATGGTGGTGATTCTATGTTTGGTCTTAGGGTTTTCTTTGGAGCTCTCTGCTTTTTTTAGAGCTTCAAACTTGTTTTTTTCCTGACTTTGGTGGTTTGGGGTTTTTTATTTTATTGGGCTACCTTTCCTAATGTGGGGGTTGTGTTGGTTATTGTTAGGTCTCTTTTTGATGCTCCTTTGAGGATTTGGTTCTCTGATTATGTGAAGCTAAAGGTTGTTGACCTCCTTTTGTTGAGGTTCTTTGTGGGAACTGTCTTGAATGCTTTATGTTTCCTTTGGTGGTTGTGGAGACCCTGCCCTATTTCATTGTGGTGGGTTTTTTGTTTCAGGAAGGCTTCTAGGTTGATGGAAGTGGTTGTGTTGGTGCTTATGATGGATTGGGAGTGGAGGCTCTACCCTATGTTGGTGTTTTTTGTCTCTCTCTCTTTGGTACCCGCTATCGCAGTGTGGCTTGGAGACGCTTTGTTTAGTTGTGGATGGTTGTGGGCTTCCTGTTTGTGGGGTTTCCCCTGGGTTGTTGGTTTCCCCTTGTGATGGATGGAGCTTCATCTATGGATGGAGATGGTGGTTATATGGTGTATTGGACTGTTTATGATGTGGCTTGGGAAGTTGTTCTTGTCCTTCCTACTGCTTCTTTCACTTGGATTCCTTTACCTGTTCTACTAGAGTTATTGCTTACTACCTTTTTCTACAAATGTTGTATTCAATAGAGGTGAATATTTCTCCTATCAAGGTGGAGCCCTCTCCTATTGAGGTGGAGCTGGAGGGTGTAGGATTGGTGGGAAGTGTTTCTCTCCTTTGTTGGTTCCTATTGAGGTGGAGTATACTTGCTCTAGAGGGAGGTTTCTTTGGTAGTTCTGGTCCCCACTTCTTCCTCTCCTTTAGAGGGGAGCCCCATCCTTTTGAGGTAGTTTTGGGGTTGATGTCTAGTTGGTTGGTGCATATGGATGAATTTTTCTTTGCTGCTAGTAGTGATTCTTACCCCTTTGGTGAGAATATGTTAGGCTTGGTCTTGTCTAATGTGAGCAGAAGGTATGTTGTTGTGCAGTTGTTGCAAGTGTTTTGTGGCCATTGGTATGGAAGGTTTTTTATTGTCCTATTGTCGCGAGTTTTTTGTGTTGGGTTTGTTGATAGGGAGCTAGTGTTGCCTTTTCTCAGTCTAGTAATCCTAGTTGGGATCTTGTTAGGCTCAATTATGAGTGGAATTTTTGTTGTGGTTCGACTGCTACAAGTGGTTAGTGGTCTGATTGGGCCAGGAAAGTCCTTTGGTGGGATTTTGTTAGGCTCAGTTATGAGCAATTTTTTTGTTGTGGTTCATTTGTTGCAAGTGGTTTGTGGCCTAGTTGTTTTAGGAAAATTGTTTGGGCTTGTTGTTTTGGGTACTAGAACAAGTTGTTTTCCGTTAGGCTCAATTTTTCCTAATCTGAGCAGGAGGTCTGCTGTAGTCCAACTGCTACAAGTGGTTTGTTGCTTGGTTGCTCCAGGAGGTTTTTTGGGCCCTCAGTCCCATGTTTTGGGTGTAGTATTTTTGGCTAAAGGCCTTTTTGTTCCTATGGATTTGACTTAGGACTGTTGGTTGTTCTAAGTGTTCTTTGCCCCTGGTATTTGGTGCTAGGGAGGCTTGTTGGATTGTGGTGTGTTTGTAGTTTTTCTGTTGGTTCTGCTTCTCTACTTGTCTCTTTTTGGCCCTTTAGGATCTTCGTGTAAAGGGTACAACACCCTGTAAATGTTGCTTATCTTATCAAAAACATCAAAGAATAACACTTTAGATTTATTGACATTAATATTGTAACTTGAAGCCACTCCATATTCTTTGAGGATTAATGTGAATTATTTGAATTCTCTTGTAGAATCTTGACCAAATAGATTGGTATCCTCACAACTAAATATTGGTTAGCAACGAAAAGTTGGACATCAAGGTGAGTCATGTAAGTTACCCTTCACTCTTTGGGAATGGGTGTAATAACCTAAATGTTAGCCATGTAGATGAAAAGGTGGAGAGATAAATGGTCACCTTATTAGATACCTTAAGAGTGACCAAAATATCCCACTAAATTGTAACCATTTACAAGAACATATTTATTATCCATGTTATCCATCCCTCATCAAAGACAAAGATAATGAGTATTTTTCTAGTGAAACTTTTCATAAGATTTTTTAATATATAGCTTTATCACCATCCACTTAAAACCATTAGACATTGATGAGTGAATCATGTCATGGGTCAAAATTACCACATCTATAATTTTAATACTAGCCAAAAATCCTACCTATTCCAAAGAGATAAGATCTAAAAGTATGATTTTGAGCACTCTATTATAACCTTAGAAATTATTTTATTGAGTATTTCACAATAGAATAGGATAAAAATCATCAAAGTTCATTAGCATGTATTTTTTAGGGATTAGATCTAGAAAAATGCTCTTGAAGTACATAAAGATATCCCTAGATAATCTACATCTATTCACAACATCCATGAGATTCATACCTAGAAACTCCAAAAATAATTAGAAGAAGATGACTAGAAATCCATCCATGTCAAGAACTCTATTACCTTTCAAGGAAAAAAATGCACTCTATACAGTTATTGTAAGTATTTTATTTTGTATATTAGAAACATGTTAGAAAAAGGTGTCTCAACCTTGCAATTACAAAATAATACCACTTATAGTAAGTTTAAATTTGAGCATGAATGGTTTGAAATTTTCCCCAAAGCTACGAAATTCCCAAATAAACACGCTATTAAAGTTTCGACCCAATATCATGTTTGGATTTTAAGATATCTTTTTTAATTTTAAAAAGTTTAAAAGTCAAGTTTGAGGCACTTAGAGGTTATTTTTGGTCTTGAAAGTGGTCATAAATAACAAAGTGGGTTATACTGATAGAACACTTCATGAGCTTTCCAATGGTTTAAACGATTTGTCAATCGGTTTGTCGAATCAAAATTTATGGCCTTTGAGAGATGGTCTCTCGTATTGAAAAATCTGAAAACATGTTGGACACATAAAAGAGTTATAAGAGGAAGTTATATGTGTTGGTGCATGTTTTGACACATCATAGAGCATATTTTATTGGGATAATTTGGGCACCACTTTTTGGGTGGTTTTAGCTCATAGTTTTATAAATATAATTTGATGATTTCATGTATTGTATCTCCTATTTATTAGATGCTTGAGATGGAGGTTGTGTCTAAGAGTCTCATAGATGTTGAGTTTC
Source organism: Sequoia sempervirens (assembly GCA_007258455.2). Classification (NCBI taxonomy): domain Eukaryota; kingdom Viridiplantae; phylum Streptophyta; class Pinopsida; order Cupressales; family Cupressaceae; genus Sequoia; species Sequoia sempervirens. The sequence continues at coordinate 10,030 of VDFB02337408.1, forward strand.
CTCTAGATCTCTATTTGGTGATACTCTTGTGAAATATTGATCTACAAGTATATTCTATTCTTGTTGATTTCTAAATAATATATTGGGAAACTTTTAGAGTGTGGGGTTTTTCTATTGCAAGGGTTTTCCTTGTGTAATAAATCATTGTGTTATGGTATGAATGGTAATTTTTGTTTAGTTTTTGTAACTATTGTAAATATTTGTTTTTTTGCATAACCCTCCTCTTAAGAATAGTGTAGGAAGTTGTTCCACTACCTTAGATTCCTTACAAATCAAACCGAGGAATGTAATCAAATTTATCTACCTTCTAAAAAAAGATTCAAAATAATTACACACTTTTATTGCAATTTATTCTAAGTTAGATAGGATCATCCTTGAGGTTAAATCTATACTTGTATGATATTTGTTAAAATAAATATTCAAACAGCTCCCTTCGGGTTCTTTTGTAAATGTGTGCGCCGGCCTGTGCATCGCCGAGTCTGGTCGGCTTTCCATCGAGTTTTGATCTCCCGCTGTACGCATCCTCTCTTCGCAACTTCGGGTAGCGGCTTCCCTTTCGGGTCCTGAGAGGTTGCGCTGGGCATCCATGTGTCTCACTTGCGGAGGTTTTTATTTCTTTTTGCCTTGAAGTCTCTTCAAGTTGCGAAAGCCTTCTGCCGGGGCCATCACTTCTAAAGATTGTCAGAGGGACCCACATCTTGCTACATGGCGGCATATCGCAAGCTTTTCATGTGGGAACAAAATGAACAACCGCGGGCTGTGTAGTGCTTTCTCGGGGTTTTCTTTCTACTGTCTAACAGGTATTGGCAGGCCCTACCTTCTGCTCACTGGCAATCGTTCGCAGATCTTTTAACATGGCAGGGTGGTGAACAACTGCGGGTTGCGAAACGCTGCCACGCGTCTTTCGCACCCCGTTGATGTGGCTTTCTCTCCACATCAAGAAGGACCTTAGCTCATTGGACACTTGTTGCATCTTTGCAATCTCTCGGCAGCAAGGAGAGAGGTTTTCATTCGGGCAACGACAGGATGCCACGTACCTTACAACTAATCCTTGAGGCGGGCGATAGGCTGGCTGGCGAGATTATGTTATTGGATGCTGCTCTTCATGGTTCTTCAAAGCGGTGGATGACACTTGTCGCCTTGGGTATGGCTGGGACCACTGCCATCATTACAAAGGGCGCGCCTGCACCTGAATATCCAGATGTTGTATTCTAACTCATTGCCATTGTAACGACATTGGAAATCTTCTGATCCTAGCATCATTACAGGGGATTGTGGGATCTTTTCTGTTACAGCTCTCCAAAGCGGTGGGGATTTTCTCTCTGGCTATATATACTCTCTCGGTTGACGGTCCAAAAAAAAAAAAAAGATCCAAGAGCTTTAAGAAAAAGGATACTGGTTTTAGCAAGAGACACCATGCCTCTTTTACATGTTTATTTGCAAGAAACTTTCAGACTGTGCCCACTGTTCGGCCTTTCTATTTTTCATGTTTTGATCAAACTGTAAACTGTGCCTTTTATTGTCTTAAGCATTTCATTTGACAAGACTTCTATATATTGAATACAAGCTTGCTTATCTAAATCATGTCTAAATGACTCTTCTTAGTAGTAAGGATGTATGCGATATTATTTTATGTCAATAAATGAACTGTTTATGCTATAGCTTTAAGTTTCCGACGTTTTGGAACGTGACAACACCATTCAGGCCCTTAAGTCTATGATTTATCGTGCCCATCAGCAAACTTTGGCGCATCGCCTTAGATTAGATTTTGCTTCATTATATCTGTTTCCTTTTCCCTTTCCAAAAAACCATTATAGAAGAAGCCAGCTTCTTTAAAATCCGGAGGTCACTCAGTTTGGCGCAAAGGGTCCCCCTTGAACTGAGTTTCCCATAAGGCACTGTTACCTCGCCAATTTTTGGCGTCAACAATATTCATTTGTTGATGATCTATAGAACTATCACATGGAAGAGTTTAGTATTAAAATCACTCTATAAACCAACGAATCCTTGATTTTTCATGAAAAATATCTCCTCATTGTGAAGGATATAATTCAAATATAATTTAATAGTACCTATTCAAGAGATCATTTAAATATTTTTCGTGAATATTAATTCTCACCTCTCTCAAATATTTTTCTATAAAAACTTTTCCCAAAAAATATATTTCCAAAGACCCAATTATTCCAATATTTTAAACAATGATTTATATAACATAACCTTATGAAGAAACAACACAATAGAACTTTAATAGAGGGGGTTTATACTCCACTAAAGAGTAAAAATATCCTTAAAATGTGAGTATTGATGCTACATGAGTTCAAATTAAAGTGGATTGTGCATGGGAGAAACATATACAAGCACCTCCAATGAAATTGAGAAGTGTCCCAATCTAGAAATTGAAAGGATAGTCAATATAATGATATAGTTTTTTTGTATCCAATCAATCAAGACTACAAACTTGACAAGCCTTTCCCTTTTATAGAAATATCATTTATGATAGTTATTCTAGGATAATTTTTTAAATATGGGTCTAATATCAATTAGAAGTTGTTATGGTGTAAAATTGAACCCTGGTGTAATTTCCCATAACATACCCTTACTTTAGCCTTATAAAATTGATAATGCAAAATTTTATCATTATAAGCCTTTTGTCCCTTCCATACTTTGTCATTTTTTGTTAGTGGAGGGAATTTTGACTAGGATGCTTTCACACCACGCAAATGTTTGTGCTTTTCATGAACATCCTTGACAAATTCCCAGGTCAGAAGACATTGGGGCATTAGACTTCCTATCACCCACAAAGTGTAACACTCCCTGCGATTATAGACCCAACCGAAAAAAGACTCTTTTTCCTCCAAACATGTATTTTGAACATATTTTTTCATTCCATTCACTTGACTTCTCATTCTAACATTCATTCTTGCAACTTCTCACTTTACTCTATCAATTCTTCCATCCCATTCTTGCTTCCATTCTCTCTACACCATTTTTCTTGTAGGTTTCAAGTCCTACATCCTCCTTGTACATTCATCTTGTGCCCTTGAATCTCTTGTCCTTCCTCTCGACTTCTTCAAGCTTGTAGAAGGGGGGGTAACACTTGGTTATTTTATTGCATTACCAATGTTATATTTAGCATATTGTTGTCTTTGATTTCTATACATCTTGTATACTTATTTATTTATCATATTTTCTACATTATGGTTCATCTGGTTGTCCATGGAGGTGGAAACACCAAAGTGGTGGTTTGACTGAGGAAAAATTCAAAACATAGCCCCAAAATTTTCTCATTTTTGTGTGTGTATGTTTTCGTTCATGTGGAGCTTGTAGGAGGTTGGACCTACCATGAGTTGCATTTCTTTCTCCCTCTAATTTTCATTTCATTCATAGTTAATTTATATTTTATTTATAGTATTCTTGTTGTTGTACTAGTTATCATTTTATGCATAAATTTAGCAATTATGTTACCTTTCATTAAACTGTTGGATTCTAGCATTTGGGTTGTCAGCAAATCCTAAGTGTTTCAGATTGTAGACTCTACTCTCTATATGTATAAGACATGAGTGCATCCTTGAGACGATAGTGTGCCACACTATCGTCCATCTCCTGCATTGTTGTCCTCTGGTTGAGAGGCAGTTAGTCTATCACCTGAGATCTCTATGGTCTATTCATTTGATTCTTGAAGTCCTCCATCCTGCAAACCCAAAACATAGATTAGCTTTTCCTTTATTTTCCATCCCTTCCTTTAACATTTTTCATTGAGGTGATTGAGAGAAATTCGCTCCCTTTATACCCTATTTGTATTGAGACTTGGGAGTAGTGAATCCCCTCCTTCATATTTTGGTGAACCTGATGTGAACCGTTGTCTTGTCATCCTTATTTCAATTTTTTTCTCACATGTTAGGACACATGGTTGATAGTGTGTTGTGATGCTCTTTATGAGCTTCATGACCCAGGAAACTACCTCTAACCACGTTGTTAGAAGGAGTTATCAAAATTTAGGCATGGGATCTAGGAGGTTCAATCCTCCCTGTACTAGTCCATCCTTTGAGGAGTTTAGTGTGGGACTCTCCACTGGATATAATCCTCCTACCCTTGAAGCTAGAACTAATGTTCCTACCCTTCTTGCCTCACCTTCAACCTTTGCCTCCTCTTTGGAAGATGAATCTACTCTCAAGGTCCCTGCAAAGCAAGTTTACTCCTTAGAGTTCAAACTCATAGAGCTTGCGAGATTCTTGGCAGGAGATAATGATTTTGCCCAAGCGGCTCTTATAGTTGAAAATTTGAGAGATTTATTAATTATAGATCAAAGAGGTCTAGAGCTTCTTCATAGTATTATTGATATTGGAGAGATCCACATCCCCTCCTACACCTCTACCTCAAGTGCTACTCAAGATGTGGGATCAGGGATCATTGGAAAATAGCTAGAAATCATAATGCTCGAGGTGTCAATGTGCATGACTGACATAGGTCCCTTTACTAACACCAACACCATGCCTAAGAAGGATCGTATAATTAAAGTAAATAAGGTACCCTTGGGCTTTAGTTATTCACTTCACACAATGTCCCCTTGAACAAGGAGCTTTCTCCACTTTACATTCCTGCTCATATCAATGGTACATCGTAACGGGTGTTATGGTTGATCCCTCGAGCCGAGTGAACATTGTTATAGAGGAAACCTTTTTTATCAATAATTTTCATAAGGAGAAATATGATGAGTCACAAACTACCTTTCGCACACACAATGGGTTCTCTATTGTACCTATAGAAATAATTTCTTTATTGGTATCGGTAGGACCTAGTGTTGAACACCTGAAATACTGAGAGGGGGTGAATCAATATTCTACTAAACCATTTAACTACTAACCATTCAATAATTAAAACATTTCTTACAACAAATGCAAATAGAAACATGAAAGGAATCATAACATCACATGACCAATGAACACTAGGATTTTTACGTGGAAAACCCAAAGTGGGAAAAACCACGGTGAGGATTGGCTCACAATATATTATAACCAATCATAAGATATTATAGGGCACACTGCCAGGACACACTGTCCTTGAAAGGCTCACATCCTGAAAATGATTACAAAAGAGTGTGGCTCACTACCAAAATATGAACTGATTGAATACACCTTATGTGTGCTGAGTTTAGTTCCAATTAAGCTCTGGAAAACAAAAATCTATACCAGTTTTCAAGTACATAGCAAATACATTCAAGTGTATGCAACTTTGCATAATAGTTGCACCCTATTGCTTATTAATCTTTCACATCATCACTTCTCATCATCATGAACAATACAAGGATGTTTCATATATATACACTATTACAATCTTCATACATCAATTAGGTCAGCCTAATTAGATGTACACAAACTTACTTTAAAATGTAGCTTTTCGGCTCAACCTAGAACACCTTTTCATCCAAACACCAATGAAGCATACACAACTTATTTGTGTTGGCCATAAGAGAACTCATATCATTTGCACAATTATTGAGTAGAATACTGTAAGCCAAACTCTATCATCCATATCTTCCATTACCTTCAGCAAAAACTGTTGAAGACTTGTGTAGAGATGAAACTAATAGTCCTTATCATCGTATTAAAATCTCATGGAGTGATCTTCTACTGAGAGCATTCCCAAACCAAATTATCGAATCAAAATAACAGAAACATAGTTTTTCTGGATTGACAAAAGTGTTACCAACCAATGTTGGCATCAATGACAACACACTGGAGGGTCTCTTCTTCATTCTTCCAACAGTCTCCCCCTTTTTCATTGATGGCAACATGTGCCAAAAATGAAGCTTCAAAAAAAACTTATCTACACACTTCACGATCAAAATTGTGCAAACTCGATTCCCCCTTTCAAATATACAAAACTATTTTTGAAACCAAAACATTATTTACACAAACCCTTCTGCACATAGATCCTTCTCCCCCTTTGACATCAAAGACAAAGGGTCAAAAAAAATTAATCAGGAACTAGGGACACCTTGTAATTCTTTAAAAATTGCTTCCCACACTAGTTTTCCATCATCCCAGATCCCTTTTGCTCTGGTAAGATTTTTATTCAGTGATTCTAGTTCCACTAAGCATTCTTCTCCTTCTTCCAGAGTAGAAGGATTAATGTTCATCTTATCCAATTTTTCTACATCCATCAAGGAACTTGATATAGAGATATGTCTAGACATTACCAAATCTCCAAGTTATCCAAACCGCCTTATTGCATCTTGTTTTTTCCTCTGTAGAATGAAAAACTTGCATTGTAGGTCTGTAATAGAAGTCTAGCCAATGTAATTTATGTCATCTGCAACCTTGTAATCTCTAGAGGCATTAGCAAGTTGAGAATTTATTGATTCCATTAAATCTTTAATGCCTCGAGTGGCATTAGGCCACCACATGTAATATACAACCAATATTTGGGCTTCCTCATCACAATCCTTCACTTCTTTCAGAATTTGCAATACCTTGTGTGCAATCGCACACTTGTCCTATAGCACTAGCAACCTTTTCTCCAAGAGTTTGGACTCTGCATCTTTCTCAGTCTATGCCTTAGATAAGAGGCATACTCCTTGGAAGCATCAACCAAGAACTTTAACTTTTCAATAGGTGCTAAGGAAACATCAATTATGGCACCAAGAACTATCTCTTGTAAAGCCCTAATAGCTTCATTTATCAATGCAGTCCCTTTCTGATATGTTTCAGCAATTTCCTGTGTAAAAAAGTTGAGAAAAGTACCACACATCTTTATTCTTTCACCTAGTGCAATCTTAGTTAGATCTACATAGCCTGGATGTGATGGTAATTTAATCAACTGAGGTGGTAGCATAGGTTGGAGTTTTTTTTGCCTTGTTAGGAGACCCTTAAGAGTATTTCCAGATGATTCTTCATATGGATTTAATGGCTCAATAGTTTCGGGGTTCTCTTCTTCACTTCTTTCAATCTATGCCTCTTTCTTATCTTCTTCTACCTTCTCCTCTTCTTTTTCTTCTTCTTTTTCTTTTTCTTTTTCCTCTCCAAAGGATTTTCCAAATGATTTATCTTAGTTTTATTTCTCCCTCTTATCCTCATCATCTTTATCATCATCATTCTTCTTATCCTTGTTTCCTTCACCTTCATCCTTGTCTTTTTCTCCATTGTCTCTAGTATTGTCATGGTGCTCTTTTGGATTATTACCAGTATCATCTTTATGTTGGTCTTCAGTTTGTTTACTAGTTGTCTCCTTTGTATCATTCAGAGGGGCATATGTCTTTGAAGCAACATAAATTTCATCAAAATTTTCCAAAACAGGTTGGTCCATTACTTTTGTGATATTAACAAGCTCTTGTGCTTGAGTTGTATGAGATGAAGAGCTAGTTTTCATCCCATAATTCTTTTCCATTTTTATAACTATTCCAATTGATTCTTGCCTCAATTTCTCAGTACTTTGCTTCTCTTTATTCATTAAGGTAGTGAATCTCCATTTGACCCTAAACAATTGGAAACATTCTTTTAGCAGGGAAACAACATCTTCCTCAGACAAGGAGGATCCATATGTGTTTAAGGCGTTAGATTTGAACTTGTCTTCAATAGTTATAGCTTCATGCCTTCTATGAACTAATGCTTCCCACACATTTTCAGTCACCTTCTTCCTTATAGATTCCATAAACTCCTTAAAGATAACCATATATCAAAAACCACATCAAAAAGATAAATAGGGTAACCATATTGCCAATCAACATCTTGAGACCACTAACCAACCATCCCATAGCATCAACATAAAGAGTAAATCTCGTTAAACCAGTAACTATACTACTAAAAATGTCCATCATAAAACCTAGAGTTAAAAGAGTCTTAACCAAGGCCCACCAAGGTCCATACCAAACAAAATTAAACATATAGACCGTAAAATTATTAGTAGAAAATTCAAAAAACCGCAAAGGCCAGTAAGGCCTATTCCAACCAAAAATCCAAACATCCCACACCGCTACTCTTTCTTCCCACTGCATGGCTTGATCGAGGTTATAGTAGCCCAATCCTCGGTGAGGAACTTGAGAAGTTCCTTGCATTCAGCATCCTCCTCCACATTGTCAGTGGAAATATCCTTCTGCAATAGGAATGAAGTAGTGGCGGATCTGTGCATGATCTTCAGAGCAAAGTGAGTGACATCCTGAAGTATTTTTTCCAAATTCTCCATTTTGTTTTTAAGATTTTCCACCTCCTCCCAAACCGTGTCCTATCTGCTTCTAGCTTCCTCCATGGGGGTCTTCCCTTTAGCACTGGTTGAGGCCCTAGTTACCACCCCCTTAGCTCTAGCACTAGTAGGACCCAAAGAACCCATTTTTAGACTTTTAGAAACATGGGAGGAGCTAATTGCAGAAGCAAAAAGGGCTTCCTCCCCCACATCCTTCTCATCCTTTCTCTCGTTCTCAATTTTCCCCACCATTGTCAGAATCAGAGGCCTCCTTGGGACTCTTCTCCTTTTCAAGCTTAGAAACCAGTCTACTAGACCTACGAGGAGTGCTAGTCTCCTCGATGATTCTGATATCAGAGTGAATGTGTTGTAGCCTGAACTTGGTCTTCTTTGAAGCTTTGGCTTTAATTTTAGGGGTAGGGGCATTATGTTTCTTGTCCTTCCTTTTTACAATAGACCTAGCAATAGGGGAGGTATCCTGGGGAGGGGTTTTTGAGGTTGGGTTTTTAATGCACTTTTTCTTGCTAGGGCTAGGGGTATCCATAAGACTAGCTAACGACAGAGTAGAAGAGATAGGGGCTTCCTCAACAACAATAGGTCGAGAAGTGCAGAGGACTAGGTGAAAATGATAAAGTCTAAACATAAGCCCCTAGTGCATAATAGTAAAATTCCTTCCCAAATTCATGGCCTCGACAACATCTTTCACAATATTTTCCAGAGAGTGCAAAAGAAAAAATGGAATAGAAATATTGTTGTGATTCCTGAGATGATTGAGAAAAGGAAAATGGTAGTAGTAATACACATCGAATCTCCCCTCAAGAGTGAAATACCTCATCACGACCATGCACACTCTGTCCTAGGGTTCAGGAAGTTGTTCATGGTCATAGCTACCATGGAGTTTAACAGGTTGTTCATCCCCACAGAAGAATTGGTTGAGGCTAGCCTGGTTTGACACTTTACTTGTTTTCTTACATTTTTTCCCGTCTATTGCAAGACCAGTGGCCTTAGCAATAAATTCTTCGTTGATTTCAAAGGAAATACTCCACATGGTCATCCTTCTTGCAGACCAAGAGGTGACAAATTGTTTGGAGAGGCTCTCATCAAACTCTGACACACATTCCATGAATTGGGTAATTCCTCCTTTGCAAATATGCCATACAGTGTTGTCACTCTTTCATTTGTTGGGTTTATCAGGCTCAACACGAATGCGGTCTCCACCCATGGCCCCAACAAGCAAATGGCGGTAAGAGAAGGCAATTTCAAAGCGAATGTAAGGCAGAATATAGGTGTAGAAGAGAATAGCAAAGTGATTACAATTAAACCCCAAATTAGAGTTGGTCGCAACGAAATAATAACAAGAAAAAAATTAGCAAACCTTAAAATTATTATAATTAGTGCCAGTCCTCGTATCTAGCTCAAAATTGCCAGTTCCCTCATGCAAGAAGTCCATTGCACAATAAACAATGGGGACGGTAATAAATCCGGAGGTCATATAAGATTGAGAAAAATCTATGAGGCCAAAGGAGATGGCCTAAAAATCTAAGGGGTTTAAAAAATAATGAGCCCTTTGGCCACTAAACTCATCATGAAAAGATGTGGTGACTTCCAGGCAAGAAAAGTACATGTCACTTGGCGCTTCCTTCATGTAGGCCTTCTCATACAACAACAACCAGTTTTTAAAATTAAGAACCTTGCCAAGACCACTTGCTAAAGTTAGTAAGTACCAAGCCAAGGCAAGAAAGCCGACTTTATTAGCTTCCATGGTGAACTGGGTGAAATTCATTCTTCAGGAGCGACAACGTACAAAGAGGAAAGGAGTAATCCTTCCTCCAACAACGTAGCCCCTCATGATCAAGTCCCAAAGTAGCCAAACTATCAGCAACCGCATTTCCTTCCCTATAGACATGCTACAGAGTGAATTCCTCCATCCTAGTAAGAAGAGATCTAATATCTTCAATTATTCCTTGAACTAACCATCTAGCTAACATTATACCTTTTGTGGCTTCAATTATCAATTGAGAGTCACCTTCGATTTCCAAGGTTCAGATGTTGATCAACAGTGCAATCTTAAGACCCCACAGAAGAACCATACCTTCTACCTGATTACTCATGTGTTCTTTTAAATTCCCTATGTAGGTAGTAATCAAACTACCATTATGATCCCTAATGACACCACCCCCAACTGCTTTCCCAACTCTGGCCGCTCCATCAAAATTTAGCTTGTACCAGGGTGGTCTAGGAGCTTCCCATTTTGTATTATTTCTGGCTACCTTCTTAGAGTTGTCAAACGTGTGGAAGTCTCTAGGAAGTTTGCAAACTCTAGCAATTGCATTGTCTCAACCAGTTGGGGGACTACTCAGAGTCTTCCATCTACAAATAGAGATGTTGTCCAATAGGAGTTTGTTAAGGGTTATCAACACATTGTCAATAGTACTCTCCTTATCCTTGAAGATTCTGTTATTCCTCTCTTTCCACAGACACCAACAAATATGAGGCAGGATTTGCTGCCAAAGTTTCCTGATAAGGGGATGGTTTGAAGGACACCACCAATTGAAAACAAATTGTTGAATATCCTTGTGAAAAACCCATTGGATTTTGAACTTTTGAAGGACATATTGCCAAACTTGGGAAGCAAATTGACAGTGGATGAAAAGATGGGAGATTGTCTCCACTTCTTGCTTGCAAAGAGTACACCTGTTGGGAAGTTGGAAACCTCTTTTGACAAGGTTTTCCAAGGTTAAAATGTTACTAGGAATATAATCCCACCAAAAGAAGTTGATCTTGGGGATGAGTTGTGGGTTCCAAACCTTCCTCCAACAATTCTCATCACCATCAAACTTTAAAAACATATGGTAAGCAGTCTTCATCGAAAAGGCCCCTGTGTGATTTTTCATCCAAAATAAGTTGTCCTCCTTAGGAAAAATAGGAAGTCTCACTTTATTTATCAATGATTGAAGCTCAACAACCTTAGGCAGAAGGTCGAGCTTGTCTAAGAAACTTTGATCAAGGTTTTTCCATTTACCTCTGGGGGTAATATAATCAGCAATATAAGTGCCAAAGAAGGGCAATGTTCACTCCCTTAGAATATGGAAATTTCTATTAGCAAGAGGTTTATCCTTAATCCATCAGTCCTCCCAAAATCTTACTAATCTCCCATTTCCAATTTGCCATCTAAGGCCTTTCTTAATAAGCATTCTACATTTGAGGATATTGTTCCATATCTTAAATCTAGAGGGAATAACATTCAGGTCAATGGCCCTGGAAAAGCAACCATGGTTTTGATGCTTAGCCCTCATAATGTTGCACCAATCAGCTTTACCAACCACAAGATTCCAACCAATTTTGGAAATGAGGGCTTTGTTTAACTTGGCTAACTTTCTAATCTTGGGCCCCCCTTGGCATTTAGGTTGGCAGACAATGTCCTAATTGACAAGAGCCAGTCTTTTTTATCTTCCACACCAGTCCACAGGAAGTCCCTTTGAATTCTTTCTAGTTTTCCCATCGTGGAGCCCGTAATTTTGAAGAGAGAGAGGAAATAGACTGGGATCCCTTGGAGAGAAGCAAAAAGCAATTGCAATTTACCAGCACTACTAAGGAGATTACCCTTCCAGCCCGCAAGCTTCTTTTGCATCCTCTCCATAATATTATTCCAAAAGGTCAAAGTAACCTCCTTCATAATGAGGGGGAGGCCAAGGTAGGTTCCCGGAAGAGAAGCACTTTGACAGCCTAGTATAGACAAGATATTGGCTTGCAAGTCCACTTTGGTGTTAAAGAAATAGATATTACTTTTCTGATAATTGATGCATTGTCCAGAGGTATTAGCATCGTCATTAAGGAGGCCTTTCCATTCCCTAGCTTCAACCACTAAATAATTACCAAAAAGGAAAGTGTCATCCACAAATTGTTGTAGAGCTGAGGGGGTAGAGTAGAGGCAGCTTTGATTCCCTAAATCCTACCCGTATGTGAAAGATATAAAAAAATCCTACTAAGGACTTCAACAACCATAATAAAAAGATAGGGTGATAAAGGATCACCTTGCCCGATGCCTTTTCCAGCTTTAAAGAAACCCAAAGGAATCCCATTGACCAAGACAGAGTAGTGGACCGACTCAACACATTCCTGGACAATCCCAATTAACTTGTCATTGAAGCCAAATTTAGATAAAACCAAATAAAGAAATTTCCATCGGACTCTATCATATGCCTTAGAAATGTCCAGCTTGAAAGCCATACCTTGAATCCTACTTTTTTCTATAGAGTGGATGATCTCATAGGTCGTAATAGCAGCATCAAGGATTTGTCTTCCTAGGACGAATCCATTTTGGCATTTGTTGATGATCTTGTCCAAAAGAGGCTTTAGACGATTGACCAAGATTTTAGAGAAAATCTTGTAGACAGTGTTGCATAGGCTTATAGGCCTGAAGTCAGCCATACACTTCAATCCTGAATTTTGGGGACTAAGACAATGTAGGTATTATTCAACTTTTTCAACAGTTTCCTAGTTCTGAAGAAGTCTCTGGCCACCATGGTCAAGTCATAGCAAACAATGTCCCAGTATTCCTGAAAGAAAGCTAGAGGAAAGTCGTCCGACCCAGGGGCCTTATAGGCACCCATAGCAAACACTTACAACTTAACTTCATCCTCAGAAACAGGGGCTAAAAGTTGCAAATTGTCCTCAACACTGATAGCAGTTAGGAGGTGACTCAAAATTCTATCCTGCACATCAGTGGATAGGCCACTACCATTATCCAAGAATATATTTTTAAAATAGTGTTCAACTATTTCACCAATTTTATCTTCATCAGTCACCTCTTGATTAACTTCATTCAATAATCATTTGATGGTGTTTCTTTTCTTGTGTCTGCTGGCCATCCTGTGGAAAAAATTTGAATTCCTGTCCCCCTCCTTCAGCCATTGCACTCTAGACCTCTGTTTCCAATATATTTCTTCCTTGCTTAAATTATCTTTCCACTTCCTCATCCAAGCTTCCTCTTCAATATACAAAGTTTGCAAGAAATTACCCTTGGCCATTAGATTTTGGATGTTGTCAAGCTTAATCCCAATCTCCTATTTTTGCTTAAAAATGTCACCAAAGGTAGATTTAGACCATCCTTTAACTTCCTTTTTAATGAGATCAAGTTTTTGGGAGATTTTGTACATAGCTAACCCTTGGATCGGATGGCTCCACTAGTTTTTTATGCAATTTCTGAAATCCGGATGTGTCGTCCACATAATCTCAAATCTAAAGGGGTGAGGGCCAAGGAAAGGCTTATTCATCCATTGGAGGAGAATTGGGCTATGATAAAAAATAGTCCTAGGGAGGGCACTAAGAGAAGCATTACATCCCAAATCCCAACCCACAAAGACCAACACTCTATCCAAACGGACCTAAATAAGGTGGTTACCTTTCCAATTGTTGGACCAAGTGAATGGATTACCCTATAGTTCCAAGTCAAACAAGCCAGACCTGCTGATGAAGTCTGAGAGGTTGCTCATGCTGTCACTGTAGTCCATTAGGCCACCAAGTTTCTCTAAGGGGAACAATGGAGACTTAAAGTCACCAGCCACCATATACAAGGCATTTTTGTCTTCCAGAATTAAAGATAGGACTTCTTCCCACATACTTTTCCTTCCTCCACAAGTATTCAGGGCGTAGATATTAAATAGGTGCCAAATATAATTATTCGCTCTAAGGGTCATAACGAGGTAACTATGGGAAAACACATAGGCTTCCCCATTAATCGTAGCAGGATTCCACATAGTAGCAATGCCACGAGAGGCACCATCTACTTCACTATAGAAGAAGGAGGAACCTAGCTAGATTTTATTAGTTGTTGAGGAGAAAGTCTGATAAGTCATCTTAGCTTCCTGCAAAAGGACATCTATTTTAAGATCTAGAATGTATTGCCTGAGAGCAAATTGTTTTTGGGGACTATTCAACCCCCTCATGTTCCATGATAGGAACTTCATTTTCTATTGTGATGGGTTGAGTCTAGGGTTGACTTTCGTCCATTGGCAATTTCCCTTATTGTAGCTTTGTGCCTTGACAATCTCTTTGAGGACCTTCCTACTCTGTTTTCTGTCCCCACATCAACTTTCTTAGTTCTTGTTTTCCTCTTTTGAGTTTTCCCTTCATTGTTGTTGACCCCATCCAACTGGGATTTAGAGGCAGAGGGCTCGGAGTCCGGGGTGAGAATCACAGATTTAGTGACTTTCCTAGCTAGGTCATCCACACTAGATGGTTGAGAAGAGTAAATGCACGAGGTGTCAATCCCTATCCTAGCCTTCGTAGGGGTGACTATCCCTATCTCCAACTGTTGATGAACAGTGACAACAATTTTCTCCCCAATCCCATCAAGGGGTTGGTTAGCAACAACAGTAGCATTATCCGTGTTCCCTATGTTTGTGCCCCCATAAGACAAAGGAGAAACAACATCTTTACACTCTACCCTCACAACCAAACTATGAGGAGACAGACCCACATCCCTTAGTGGGGAGATTTCACCTTCCTCCAGGAAGCCAAGGGACTTCCCCCATTCCACCCCAAAGGTTATCTCCTAAACCTCAGGGCCAAGGGATTTCATCATCTCATACAAACCTCCAATAAATAGATAATCATCTAGCTCATTAGAGTTGGTGTTCTCCTAAGTATCACTCGAGCTGGGGATCTTTTGTATTTCCACCTCCCTGGAAGAAAGGGATGGGTTTTTCCCTTTCGACAAGGGTTCCTTCAGCGCCGAGGCTTTGTAGTTTGCAATAACATGCCCCTGGCTCCCACATTTTTGACAAAATAGAGTGGCATTTTCATAAACCAAGGCCTGGTTCCATTTTCCCCATTTAGATTTTAGAGTTATAAAGTTGGGGAGAGCCTTGTTGATGGCTACATTGACACAAAACCTCACAAAAACTAACCTAGATTTAGCTAGAGTGACTGCATCCGCAAAGACATAACTACCAAAAGAGTTGCCTATCCAACGGAAGATCCGTTCATCCCAAAATTCCAATGGGAGGCCAGGCATGCGAACCCAAATAGGAGTCATTTGATTAAGTTTTGCAGACGGATCGAATCCCGGTTTCCACTTGGCCAGAGACAAGAAATGTTTGCCATAAGCCCATGAGCCCAAAAGCACATAGATCAAATCCTCCTCAACCGTGAATTTGAAGAGGAAAAAACCTCCAAGCATAGTGGAGACCACCACACTGGCCTTCAGCTTCCAACGACCATTAATCCACCTGTGAACCATGTTAATGGTGGGCTTGAAAGCAAAGAATCTTCCCACCAGCGCGAGATGCAGCGAGGAGGCAACCTCGTCCATGACCGTATTCAGTAAGCAAATCTCAATTCCCTCATCTGAATGAACAATGTTCAGGATGGAGGACTCAAAAGTATTGTTGCTAGTCCCAATAAGGCATTCTTCTAGTTAACCTTGAGGGAGTCGTCCCCGTTAAAAATGCCATTGTCCCCATCAGTGGGAACCATCATTTATGGTTTGTATGCATTTGAAAAAATCCTTGCATCCCCATGTGCCACAACAGAAACATGAGGGCCGCGAATCTTTTCCGTATCAAGCGGGGGGTCAGGCTGAGGGGAGGCAGAGTCCTCCCCAAGACCTGTAGCCATGGCTAGAAAATTTGAAATGCAAGTGCGGGAGATTGCAGAGCAGAAACATGTTTTGTTTTACTTATGCAATGTAATGATGACTTGGAGTTGTTTTTATTGATGTTGTAGTAGCATGTATTGCTATTCTTGTACACTCTATTGGTGACCTGTTTGACACCTATGCCTTTAGTTATGTTTTCTCACTGATGTAATCTGATTTATTCATCTTTATCCAATTAAAAAAAAGATCTTGGTGGTAATTTTCATTTTAATAAACATACTCTAAAAACCCTTGTCAAAACCTTATTTTCAAGCTGCAGCTCACCAAATTGGAGAAATGAAAGGTCAATACCAGTGAGGAAGCGTTTGGAGGAGCGAAAACCAATAGCAATGGGGAAAGCAACAAAAACGGTGAAAAATAATCAGAAAAATGACAAAAAATGATGGACGACTAAGATTCGTTTAATCATCTTGCATTGATACGGACGCAAGATAGCCATCAATAGATTTTTACAGGTCATCTTGTTCATAGAAGGAATGCCTTTGACGTAAATATCAATAAGTGTATGTAGCATTTTAGTTAAATATTAAAAACTAATAGTCAAAAATATTGTAAAGCAAAATACTTTCCTTATATTAATTAAAGTTAAAATCAATATGAATTCATAATAGTTACAAATGATGAAAGTAACATATGAGAATATGTAATAAATTTAATGAATAAATAAAAATAAATGAATATATTTTGTACTTTGTTCAATTAAAAAAGAAATAAATTTAATTTAATTTAATGTTATTTAAGTTCATATATTATAATGTTTTTATTAAGATAAAACTTTTGAAACATGATGTATCAAGTACCTCAAATTTATATATTATTTTATAAATATTAATTTTCTTAAATTTTCAATTATTATATTACAAAGTAAAATAAGAAATATTTTCTCTACAAATATTTAAAAGATTCTCTTTGAATTATTTTTATTATATTAAAAAAATAATCTAATTAATTCAATATAATTGATGAAAATAATTTATATATATATTTGATTTCGCTGTCTACTAAAATTCAAAACCTCTCAAAATATAATACTAAAAATAAAGTCAAAATTATGTCCTAAAGAATTTCAATAAAATAAAAATTTCCTTAACTATCAACCCAAAAAAAATCTAAACTTTAACTTCAAAATCTAATATAAAACCGCAAAAATTGCATGTAAAAGACATTGATGTAAACCGACGCAGAGGGAAAGTCGTCTTGTATTTTATTGAAATTAACTCCCTTTCATTTAAAGTAAAATAAAAATAAAAACCTCCCTTTCAAGCTCGAAGTCTCTAAAATATCCAAAGTTAAAGAGCATGATCATGTGACTGTCGCTACGTAGACCTCCTTTTGCGGAATAAAGGACATTATACAACATCATCTATGATTCCTTAGAAAACACACATATTCAAAATCTCCAATTACACCAACTTCTTCTCTCCCATTCGACCACATGTCCACCTGCTCCTGAGTCCTAGGCCTTTGTATAGGCGCCATGAATTATTTTTGTTTTGATGGCTCTATTTATTATTATTTATTATTTTCAGAGATTTTTGGGTCTTTTTCAAATTTGAATATTGATGTATATTTATTTTAACAAGAGTGTTTTGATATATAGATATATTAATAAATAATGATTTTTTTGGTAAAATATGATCTATTTGTTTTATATTGTTTATCTATCTATTATTTTATATACTTATTTTTTGCTCCCCACACTTTCATGTACATATTATCCACCTAGCTCCTTTCATGTTCCGGAATAATTTGTGGTCATGAGGATGTCCTTGTGGTTGTGGACTTGTTTTACTCAAATTTTAAAAAATAAATTCAAATTGGGCCAACTCCCACCTTTTCTTTCTCATCTAATGCCGAATGAACACAAGTGTGTGTCATATTTTGCTATTTCCTTACATTAAATGCATTCAATTCATCAATTTTAATCATCTCCTGATCATTGAAGAATCAAGGAGTCGTTCATATTATAACACTTTAATTTATGCACTAAAATAAATCTATTTTTGCACAAGAATTCTAAGATCACATTCATGACCAATTAGAGTTACTATTTATCATTCATATGCATTTATGTAGGTTGACCTAGGAGAACATATCCCATTGTGGCATACTTATTGCTCCACCACGATATTTATAAATACCACTTGTCTCATTAGATATCGTAGGACACAAAAGAAGGTAAGACAAACTTGGGTGAAATAAAGAATATAGGTCTACAAATTCCATAGTACAAGTTCACAAGTACAAGATAGATTCATAGTTGTAGATTCGTCTTTGATCCCTAGACTTGTCCTTACATAGTGTCAATATAATAATTTGATTATGAGGAAATTACCATACTATTACCTATTATTCCAAATCTCCAAGGCATATTAGATTTAGACACATCTCCAATTTAGTATATCCTTCAGTTACGAAACAAAATACAATTACTAGTATTTGGATAACAAAATAACTATAACATTCCCTTTCAATTTCCAGTCTATTAGACAGGCGAGGAGTATTAGTCTCCTAAGTGATCTCAATGTCCGAGTCAATTTGGTGGAGCCAAAATTTTGTCTTCTTTGAGGCTTTGGCCTTGCCTCTCGGGGTGGGGGTTGTGTGTTTTTTCTCTTTGCTTTCCACCATGGGCCCCAAAGAGGGGGAGGTGTCTTGCGGTGAAATTTTCAAGGTAGGGTTTTTAATGCATTTCTTCTTACTTGGGCCAGGGGTGTCCATGATGCTAGTCGACGGGGGGCAGAAGAAACTGAAGCATCTTCGACAGAGGCGAGATGGGAAACATCAACAACAGAAATGGGACAAGGAGGGCAAAGGGCCAAATGAAAATGGTAAAGCCTAGAAATGAACCCTTGGTGAAGGAAGGTGAAAGTTTTATTCTCATTCATGGCTTAAGCAGCATCCAACACGATACTCTCAAGGGAATGCATGAGAAAAAATAGAAAGGAAATATTATGGTGATTCCTAAGGTGATTAAGGAAATTGAAATGGTATAGTTATTTTGAAAGGAAAAAGGGAAGAGTTTCAAGGAGGTTTCAGATTCTGACAATGGGGACGAGAGTGAGAGTAGGAGTAAGGAGGAGAAGGAAGAGGGTGAGGAGGCTTTATCGGGTTCTGCTAGCAACTTCTCCCATGTTTCTGAAAGTCTAAAAAAGGGCCCTGCCAGCATTAAAATCAAGGAGGCCAAGCTTTGCACCTCTAACATTGCGGAGGGTAAGGTTCCTATGGAGGAAGGCCATAGTAAACAGGATGCTACCTGGGAGGAGATTGATAATATGAAAAATAAAATTGAGAGCTTGGAGAAAAGACTGTAGGATGTTACTCGATTTTCCTTGAAGATTATGCATAGGTCTGCCACTATGCTTTGTTTGCTGCAGAAGGATATGGCTACGCACGATGCAAAGGAGGACCCCGTTAGTAAAGAATTGCTTAAGTTCCTCTCTGAGGATTGGGCTATGATAACTCTTGTTAAGCCATGCAGTGGGAAGTAGATTTAGTCTTTGGTGGGTTTTGGTTTTTTGGCTGGGGATGGTTGTATCAACCTTTGATTATGTTTTGCTTTGTTAAAGACATTGTTAATTTCCTCCATGATTGGTATGACCCTCGGTGGTCTATACCTTTGGTGACTTTATATCATGTTATCATGATGGACTCTGCTAGTAGTTTTAGTTCAGTTGTGTGTTTTTTGTACTGTTTTTTATATGTTCTGCTTAGGGTGATGGTCTAGTTTTTAGACCTGTTGTCACTATGATGTTAGTGTTAATCTATTGTGAATGGTCGTGGTTGCCTTGTTTTAACGGGACAACACCCTTGTTTTGTTGCTTTTAATATCAAAAACAAAATAACTATAGCGATGGTTAATCTTTAACTAATTATTATTAGTAGTTTCCAAACAATCATTTTTTAAAATTTATTTTAATTTCTTATTGTTGAAAAAGTAAAACACATATTTTATAATGAAAAATGACCAATATACTATTTATCTCAAAGACTATTGGATCACAAAGTTGAGTTCTTATTGTAACCCATGCATAGATCAAGAAAAATATTAATATTTTTAAAAATACAATACAAAATAACAAGCATCTCAAATATTTAATATCAATGTCACAATTTTGTGATCCATCAAAAGTTACAAGTCACCTTGTCATTTAAATATTATACTACTTAACCAATAATACTTCTAGTTTTTAACATGAGAGTTTTTTGTGCAATAATATTTTAGATAACACTCATTGATCCATTATCAAGAAGAAGAGAAGAAACATGTTTAGTAATTTTTTTGTGCATTCAAATTTTGAATCACTCTATGATCCATCAAAGGAATGTGATTTGAAATGTTGATGCACAAAAAAGTCACATAATTAAAATCTAGAAGCTCTTTTGTTTACTATTATGGACTATAAAAATATAATTTGTCTCTCATTATACTACTTACTATTATCTCTCATTTTTTCCTACCTAACATAATAACTATAGGAATGAATAATCTTTAACTAATTATTATTAATGGCACTTTCTAACCTATTAAAATATGTATTTATTTATTTATTGTATCTTCTTATTGTTGACAAAGTAAATTACATGTATATTTTGAAATGAGAGCTAACCAAAATATTATTTATCTTAAAGATTATTGAAAAAAAGTTAAATTCTTGCTACAACCAAAACATAAATAAAAATATTAATAATGATTATTTTATAATACAATAAAAATGACAAACATCTCAAATATGTATTATTTATTTGTCATGGTGATTTGCTCATAAAATGTCAAATCAATATTTAAACATTTTATTATTGACTACCATCTCTAATTTGTTATGATTGACAAGTGCCTAAAATATTTATTATCAACCTGCTATATTTTTTAAATTGATATAAAGATTTATGTCGAGTCAACATCTTTCATTAATTATATTATATAAATACTATACTAATAATTATTATGAAGTATTTATATATTTCATAATATTTATATTATCAATCACACTCAATATACAATAGAAATGTTGATAGAGTGTTCTAAGTAATATAATTGTTAAATAATTTGTCCCAACATTTTATAAAGTTTCTTACATATTATAAATGGGATAGTTTTTGAATTGTTGTGAAGAGTTATACGAGATAATATATTCTTTCATTCCTCCTTGCTCTTACTAGAAATATCCATGCTAATCATCAAAGGATCAAATTAGATTTGAAAGGAAACATATACATTCACAATATGTCAAGACCTTAACATGATTGTGCACATTCAATATGACTAAAATTACATCGCTCTTGCTTCAAGGACAAAAAAGAAAGAAGAGTATCATAAGTAGAGACAATTTGACCAAGGCATGTTTAAAAAACCCTAAAGCTAAGTAGTTATATATGACTAAATCCTCATAGCTTTCTTTAAAGGACTCATAAATGACCATATAATGAGAACAAGACTACTACAAAAAATACACTAATTACGCCATATCAATATAACACGTAATAATGAATCCCTCTTTGTTCATGAAATTAAGATTTTTTTACCAACACTACCAATCTGACGAACTATACATAAATATAGGCTAAATGGATTTAACATTACTTCATATGCATACATAGTGATTACATATTTGATGACCTAGACCAAAGCCCAAGCTTACAAACCTACCTTGGGTGAAAATATTTTAAAACATCTCAACAAGGGCAAGAACATTTAAAAGGATGATCTTTCAAAAACATTTTACACAAAAGAGAGACACCAAACATTTTTGTCACTCAGTTTCATATCTAACATGCCAAGCTCAATGATACCAATATACTCCAACTCATAATCAAATACAACTATAGCTTTACAAGTGAAACAAAAATGACTTCCATGAACCATTCTTGTAAACATTTATTTATGATATCCTTTATGAGAAATAGACAAAGCACAAATGGTCACACGAGTTTTGCAAGACTCAAATATAAAGGGAAAATGAATAATATTTCTCATGTAAGATTTATACCCCAAAATTTTACCCAACTATCTCTTTCTAGGAATTAACAATATTTTCTTTGTTGCAAGCAACATAAATATAATATTCACAATATCTACATCGATCTTAAAATGAATATCATAGGAATTTCACACATTAGGCCAAGAACTCTAATAAAAGCCAACAAAAACAAAGAAAATTTGTGTCTACAATATTTACAATATTTTCTTACTAAACTTCAACCAAAATAGTTCAAGACAAAGCTTGAACTTTAAAAAATCTAGTATAACCTATATATGAAAAGGAGAAGAGATTGGGAACATTCTTCCTATACTAATCTATGGGAAGAGTCGTGCATATAAATTAAATTTTTGTAATTAAAAGGAAAAATACACAACAAAAGCAATATACCATAACATAGTAATTTATGTACTAAAAACCATTTCAAGAGAAAAAATACCACACTCCAAAGCATGAACTAATTGTAATATAAAAAAAAGGTTACAATACAATCATAAAGACACGCCCTTACAAAAATATCACCAACAAGAGAGTTGGAGAAAATTTGGCAACACAACAATACCCACTAAACTCGCTATCTAACCTCCATCTCAAGCACCAAGTAAATAGGATAATTAATACAAGAGACTATCAAATAATAATTAGAAAACCATAAGCTAAAACTGCCCAAAATGTGGGTAAAAAATCCCTAGTTAAAAATCCAATATCCGATTTACAAGATGAGTTCACAAACTAAATAAACATATTCCTTCCACCTAACATAAGCTTTTCATAATCCACTCACCAACTTGGGCACTCTATTTTGACTCCATTATCCCCATTGAAATATGACCTATAATATGGCATAACATACATCATAAGTTGGTCAACTAGTGTAACTCCCTCTCACAATTCTCTTGTGTATCATGGATGTTCTTACATTTCTGTTTTAGGAGAACCAACTTTTGGAGGTCATTAATTTTGATTTGGGAAGTTGATCTATCCTATTTAAATAAAATTTATAGCTTAAAATGATATATGAAACTCTAATTGGGGAACTAGTTATGACCCATCAAAAAATTTAGAGCTAAAAACAACCTTTGTAGCTCATAAATTGAGTTTTTCTATTCTATAGCCCAAAATTTATATCTTTTTGCATTCTTACATTTAGATGCAAGGTTGAGACACCTTTATTAACTTTCCTCCATTTTTCACAGATTGCAAGAGAAAAGGGTGAACCAATACTATCAACTAATTGCTAATAGCCAAGAGTTCCACCAATTCACTACACCATCTAAACTTTTATGTGTCCATTAGTTTTGTCAATGCATTTGCAATATTCTATAAAATGTTAACTTTCTCTATCATCACCTTCCCATCCTCTAGCACCACCTTCCCATCCTCTACCATGCTATTCAAAGAAAATAGCATTGGACATTAATATGCTTCATCGTTGCATGAAAGGTTGGGTTCTTTGCTAGATACATAACATACTAACTATCACAAAGAACTTTGATAGCTCCCTAAATCACCCCAAATTTGAACGTAATCTCTTAATTCAGATGGCCTCCTTAAAGGTATGAGTAGTTTTCATGTACTCAAACTCTATGGTGGATAAAATGATCATAACCTTTTGCTTACTCATCCAATTGATAGCTCCACCAAATAAACTAAACATATAACCACTAGTGGATCATCTACTATCAACATTTTTTGCCCAATCTAAATCCACATATTTGTTATATCTAATGAGTGTTATTTCATTTTATAATCACCATGATAAAAATAGAGTACTTGGAGGTACCCCACAAATATTTGAAGAACCTCTCAATTACATCCCAATAATCTCATATAGGATTAGTCATAAAGTGACTCAAGACTCCCATTACTTGAGCAATATTTATAATCTAGTATAGACCATAACATACAACAAGATCCCACTAACATTAGCACAAGGTACTTGAGACATGTCCATCTCATTCCAAGTGAAGTTGAGCACTACTTTATAGATATTCGGTTCCCATTGAGATAGAAACACATAATGGTTTGCAAACTATCATGCTAAATCTCTCCAATATTGAGTTCACACACTTGCTTTGGCCTAACTAAAGTTGTATGTTTTTTGTATCTCTTATAATCTCCATACCCAAGAGATATTTGGCAACCCTTAAGTCTAGCTCAAATTGTGTTGAAAGTTGAGACTTCAAGTCACAAATCACATCCTTAAATTGTTACCAAGAATAACATATCATCAATGAATAATTTAATGACAAGGAATCAATCATTGCCCATATGTTCATTTCCCCCACATAAATAAAAAATTTAAGGTACCTTTAAGTGTAAAACCATAAGCCATGCCATTGCCATAGTAGGGGAAAACATGACTATCTTTAAGGTTAAATACCAGATGAGAAAAATGAGCCACCATCAATAGTCAAATCAAAGACCTTGTGTAGCACAAAAGTGAACATAATACTAGTTAAATGCATATCTTTATTGATAAGTGCCATAATATCAAACTACAAAAGGACTACCAATTTTAACCACTAGTTTCCATGAAGACATTCAAGTTGTAATAAAAAATCCCCAAACAAAGACCTAGACTAATTATAATCATTATCATCAATAGTGCATTCACATTAGGACAAGAGGGAAAATTTCTATAGCCCTCCCTCCAAAATTTTTAAGACTTTATTATCCATTTTAGAGTTAAATATATACAAAATGAGATTACACACATCTTGCCTAAGCCCTAGGAGCTTCTTTGCAATTCCTTATTTTTAAAATTTTAGAGGGGGAATGATTTCATCTAAACCCCTATCCTTCTCATCTTCTCAACAAATTGAATAATCAAACTTTGTGTTAAGGGAGAGTCTGACATTGAGTACATTAGCTTGCTCTTCCATGAATTTGTGCATGCAATCTTGCCTTGCCTTTATAATAAGTGCTACAAGTAATAATTGAAATAATTAGCTACTTGATTACCATGTCCTTAATGTTATCATGCAACAAGTAAGTGTTGCTTGCAACATATGGCTTAAAGACACAACTTAATAATTGACTAGGATCCTTCTCCCTAATGACTAACTAGGATCCAAAAGTAATTTGGTCACGACATCTCTTATTCCTATAAATGACGCCTCATCAACATATTTCCTTAATTTCCAAATCTTGTAAACGTAAGAATGAAGGTCTAGGTTTTTTTTAATCTCTTTTTCCAAATAATCAAAAAAATTCCCACCATCATTTCCCCATATGTTTGTTCCTTGCACTACCTTCCTTTCTCTACTAGGATATATTCCTTTGAGTCATGGAACCTCCCGTTCCCCTTCCCACTTCCTGAAGAGGAAGTCATGTTTGTGGTTGAGCAAGACTAAACATGATAGAGCTAGAAAGTCAAACAATAAGTGTCTAGAAGGTTTCCTTATATTCATAATGTCTGAACAAGGAAATACATAACTCATCATTATTCAAGTGCATGACAATCAATAAGCTTCCCTTGATCATCTACTGCCAAATAACTAGGGTAAAGTGTCTTTACTCTTCATCATTACTTTTCTAGTGTGCCATATCCATCACTTTCACAAACAATTGTGCTCACCTACTTATCCATTATTAGATATATACAAACTTATTTCATAAAAATAAAAAAATTATAATGAATATTAATTTGTTACAACTAAACTAAAATACAACCAACATGTATTTGGAAAAAAAAATAAAACTCTAAACTAACTATTAAGTAAATAAAATAAAATAAAACAACTCTTAAGTAAATAAAGCAACTATAAGAGTTGTGTGATGACCCCCTCCTTTTCCGTTCTCATAAATGGGGAGTCTTCTGATCTGTTTGGTGCTTCCAGAGGTCTTCGGCAGGGGGATCCCTTATCTCCTTACTTATTCATCTTGATGGCTGAGGGCTTGGGGAGGTACATTAAGTCTCGTGTTACAGATGGACTCATCTAGGGATGGAAATGGAGCAATTCTCAGCCTCCTCAAACTCATCTTCAGTTTGTTGATGACATGGCTCTGATGGGTGTTGCCAAGGCGGCTGAAGCGGTTGCTTTATGACAGACTTTGGATTGTTACTTGGCTGCCTCAGGCCAAAGCATTAATGAAAGTAAGTCTTGCATTTATTTCTTTAATAGCCCCGTGCTTATTTAACAACGTATTGCCAAGATCTTCAGATTTCAGTGGGGAAGCTTCCCTTCATTTATCTTGGTATCCCTTTGGTGGTGCGCCCACTTCCCAAGTGTTTTTGGCAGGATGTGATTGATAAATTTCACGTGCTAGTTGGTCATTGGACCTATAAATGGCTATCTACAACTGGTAGAGTTACTCTGTTGAAGTCAGTGGTGCATGCCCTTCCTTTATACATGTGCTTCGTGTTGACTGCTCCCTCAAGTTTCATCAGTGATTTTGAGGGCCTCTGTAGGCAGTTTCTTTGGTCGGGTAATCTCTTGTTGAAGAAGTGGAGTTTGGTAAAGTGGGAAATTATTTGTTGGCCAAAGCAGGTTGATGGTCTGGGATTGCGTAGGGCGGATTGGAATGGGCAAGCTTTGCCTGCTAAGTTGTATTGGAGATGGTGCTCACATCAACATCAATATTGGGCCAGAATCCTTGCCTTCAAGTACCTTGGGGAGGTGGATGGCGCTAAGGTTCCTCGATTTAGTCTTATGGGAAAGGCTCTATGATCTGAGATACTCTCAAGAGGGGGGCCAAGTTGGTTAAACAAGGCCTGTTTTGAATCTGCAACAGAGGTTCTGATGCTCTCTTTTGGCATGACTCACGGGATGGTTTCTCGCCTATCCTCTCTTCGCATCATCACTTGGAGGATTTATGTAGGATTTTTGTTTAGGCTAGTTGGAGCAGAGTGATGGATTTTAAAGCGCCTCAGGCTTTGGGGTAGACTATTGTTTACAAGTGGAAGGACATGTAGGAATGCCCCCTAGGTGGCTCTCTAGAGGATAGGAGGGAGTTGTCTTCCATTTTGGCTGATAGAGTTTGTTGTTTGCTTCCAGAGCGTGATGTGTTGGCTTGGGATCTGGATCCAAAAGGGAAGTTCACTGTTGCTTCTGGGTATTGGGTTTTGGACAGATAGGCCGTGGGAAGAGTTGAGGCTCCTTGATGGAAAAGCATTTGGAATAAATTTTCCTGGCCTAAATGTAATTTCTTTTCTTGGCTGGTGGTGCATGGTAGGTGCCTGACTTGGGATAATCTCTGTAAGCTAGGCTTCCAAGGCCCCTCAATTTGTTTCTTATGTCTGAAGGAGGTTGAGACAGTTTCTCATCTTTTCTTCCAGTGCCCCTTTGCCAGGGCTATTTGGCATTTTTGGTGGGGGGCCTAGAATTTGCAGTCTAGACATCCTTCTTCTCTTGACGAGTTCTGGCGGCACACTAGAACAATTCTGGTGAAAAATTCTTTTTTGCACATAGCTTGGTCTATTGGTCCTAGTTTTGATTATTTGGCACATTTGGTTGGAACGCAATCGCATGATCTTTTTGGATAAGAAGTTGTTGGTTGGCCAAGTTTGGTCTCGCATTCTTGGGGCCTTGCAAGAGAATTTGTATGCTAAATGTGACCTGTTGGTCCTGGTGGATACTGGTGATACTGGAGTGGTTCATAACCTAGGGATTTCTGTTGGAGGTACTAGAAGGACAAAGAAGGGGCGGAGCAAGTGTTCTAGAGGAAAGGTCTTTAGGGGGGGGGCATTGGCTGCCCCCTCCTACTGGAGTGTTGAAAATCAACACTGATGGGTCTGCAAGGGGTAATCCTGGGCATGTTGGCATTGGTGGAGTGGGCAGAGATAGTTCTGGGGTGGTTGTGTTCTTCTTTTCAGAATATAAAGGGAAACACTCTAATAATCTCATGGAAGCTGTGGCTATTCTTTTGGCTTTGAAGAGGGCTCTTGCCCTTGGCTGGAAAAAAGATTATTTGTGAGTCAGATTCTCAGGTGGTGATAAACTTGATAAATAGGCGGCAGATTGATGATGTTAGTTGGAAGCTTGCGGTGGTGGCTAAACAAATCACCAGTCTTGGAGAGACTTTTGATTCTATCACCTTTTCTCATATCCCTCGAGAATGGAATAAGGTGGCTGATGGGTTGGCCAAATGGGCTTCTGAGAAGAATGGGACATGGTTGGTGGAAGATTGGGACAGTTTACCTGGGGACCTTGCTCAGGCTTTGGAGGATTTGATTACAAAGGATATGGGATGTTGCATGAATACTTCTTGATTTCTTTTATGTTGTTTCTTGTCCCTTTTGGGCTTCTTGTTACTTTTATACTTTATACAATAAGGTTTTTACCCTCTTTTATTAAAAATAAATAAAAATAAAGCAACTATAAACAACTCTAAATAGATGAACTAAAATAACTCTTAAATAACTAAATTAAACATTATTCTTTCAATAAACACATCCCACAAATTTAACTATAAAGATAAATATCATTTCCATACAATAACTTCTGAAGTAAATATTCTTTAGATAAATATTAAAAATAAATTTCATATATATAAAAAATAGTGATAAAAATTAAACTTTTTTTTTTTTTTCATTTATCATTTTAAAAATTGAGAATATTTTTTTATAATTTATTTTATTATTAGTACAGAGTAAAATAGCTCTTAAAAAGTATAAAGCAAATACTATATTTTTTTTTCTTCATTATAAATATTTACAAAATACTATTTACTAATTTATATATAAAATATATTATTTGCTTTAATAAAAAAAGCTACCAAAAATATATTTTTAGGCTTCTTGTACATATATTTTTCTAAAGATAGGTTTGTAGTTATAAACTAATCAAATTTTAAAAGAGTGCATATTGGTGACAATATGTGAGACAAAAATCTTAATAAAAAAAGAAATAAAAAATAGATATCTCTTGACATGTTTCACAAAATTTTTTGCCATGTTTCACATAGATTTTTCTAAAAATAGATATACTAATAATTAAATATTTAAAAATTATATTTAATTTTTACTTCAATATTTAAAATGACATTTCATTATCTATTAACAAATTTTTAAAACAAATTTAATAAAACAAATCTATTTATAACTTATAAATAAAAATCATATCCTATTAAAATAAAACAAATCTTAAAATATCTAATTAAAAATCTATAAAAGCTAAATATATAAAATTAGAAACCAGGGAAAAAAACCTAATCATCATAATTACCAGCGGCTGTGACAAACCTTCATGAAAGCTTTCCCTGACGGTCAATCTAGAACGTCAAATTTAACCTCAAGGTCAGGTAAACTCGGGCACCTAGATATTTTCTTCTTTTGAGAAAATTGCCACGCATCACCTTTATATCAAACCATCCGGAGAAAAAAAGATAAAAAAAACGCCGAAACTTGATTAGTTACTTTTTAACACGAGTAATAATTACGCTTAATTGATTAAGTAGAATCTTTGTTCCCGCTCTCTCTACTTATTCACGACCTCCCTGCAAACACGAACGAAGCCAAAAACCACTCAACTCACCGCCCTTCCGAAATTGTTGGAAGCCCCTCGGCGCGTCAAGTGGTCGAATCACCGCAAGAGTTGGACAACCATGGGAAAACAATAACATAACAGAACGCCAAAGAATTCTTTGCCAAGATTGGCGATCTGGATCGACAGTTACAGGATGGCAAAGAGCAATGGAAAATTGTCATCTGATCTCTGAGTAGTTATAATATAAACGCTGGTTTTTATAGCGTTGGAAGAAATATCTGTATACACATTGTCCATCTAGCGTTTACAGTATCTCTGTGTTTTGTTTTGTGATACACTTGGGCCCAATTTCAGAGTTTGCTTTGTTTATAGATAATTAATTTTGCTTCCTTTTTTTCTCGTTTTTACGATGGCAATGGATTCTAACATGGCGCGCTCGGATGGTGGATTGGTCCGTGTTTCTTCCAAGGGGAAGAAAGGCGGCGGGGGGCTCTTGAAAAACCAGTTGGAGCTCGTGAAGAGGAAAGACTGTGACAGATATACAATTGCTAAGATTCCTGAGAGTCTTTCGTTCGAAAAGGGCTTTTATATGTTTATTAGGGCGTGCCAGTTATTGGCGCAGAAAAATGACGGTATTAGTGTGGTCGGTTTGGCCGGGCCTTCCGGAGCAGGGAAAACTGTTTTCTGTGATAAGGTTTTGAATTTCATGCCGGGCATTGTGTCTATTTCTATGGATAATTACAATGATGCAAGCCGCCTTGTGGACGGCAACTTTGACGGTGAGTGCAATTCTTTCTTTATCTCTATTAATAAAAGTTATTTTTTTTTGTATTGATAAAAGCTTTTGACAATATGGGAAGTTTTTCTGATAAATTGCATTGTTTTAAATTTTTTGAATTTCTGTGAATTCTTCTGAAAAATCTATCTGCAAACCACTGTGATGTGACGGGCTTAAGTTCTGGAGGCTTTTTCACGGAGAAGTGATTTTAAATAGCGTATTCTAAAGAAATTTTACTCATAAAACCTGCTTTCTTTTGGTGAAAATAACAAGTTTCTTTGAACTTTATGATTTGAAAACAAAAATTTCTTTCTGGAAATTGTTATTTTAAGTCCCTTTATCTATATCCATAACCTTCTTTAGGAAGAAGTCCAA
Source organism: Sequoia sempervirens (assembly GCA_007258455.2). Classification (NCBI taxonomy): domain Eukaryota; kingdom Viridiplantae; phylum Streptophyta; class Pinopsida; order Cupressales; family Cupressaceae; genus Sequoia; species Sequoia sempervirens. Next base: position 40,429 of record VDFB02337408.1, read on the forward strand.
ACATAGGTCTTTTGGAAATTACAAACTATTTTCTTTATGTTTTGTGATTCCTTTTGGAAAAACTTTATGCAAATTCGTATGTTAAATCATTTTATCTGTACCTAATTTTTGGCCCTAAATCTAAACATAGGTTTTTTGGGCACGCATTAGTAGAAAATTTAACCATGAAAATTGGGATTGTTTTTCTGATTATTTTTTAAAAACCTATTTGGCAGGTTACTGTTTTACATCCACTTTTGTACCGACTTTTTGGATCTAATTTAAACCCTATCATTGATGGTATAGATTATAAGATCAGTGATTTATTAACACGATATAGTAGATATTGCACATTTATTTGTTTTAACCAAATTTACTTTTAGGTCAGCCAGACATCTAAAATCTCATTGATCATTCAATTTTTGAAATGAATGAAAAATAATTGAAGGCTAATGTAACAATTTTATTTTCTCAGAGAAATTTTTAGGATAGAAATTGTGTAAGAACAGATTTGATGGGCGTTTGCCATCAACAAATGCTATTTTTTTTCTTGGTACTCTGCCAGATCCAGGTCATTGTTTTTTTATCTGTACTTAAAAATCTTCTTGCTAATTTTGTAATGAGATAATGGATTACCTTAATAGGGCATGGTGTTATAAGCTTCGAGTCCATTGTCTTTTTTTAATAGACAATCTGTTTGATTTACTACTTTATTCTGTGCTATTCAATGTTTATCTCTAATAAAGAATTTGATTTAATTTCTCCTGGTAAATTGGGCGAGATAATGGGCAACCTTTGATGCTGTACAGGGTAAAGGTTATATTGCCTTCTAAAGAAGTTTAATAACAAATTTGAGACTAATGTGTTTATTTTTCTTTTTTTTCTCGATTAAAAGTTAAAACAAAACTAATTATTTTTCCTTATAATTTTCGAGTTAGGTTGCAAACCTCCTATTTTTTTCTTTGATAAATTTATGGTGAATCAGTTTTGATTCTCTGCTACCAGTCTGGTTTGTCTTTGTTTACAATGGGGGTTGATTTAACATTTTAACATGTATTTGTGGGAGATCTAGTAGTAAGTTCTCAAGTTAAGGAAAATAATAAAACCGACCTCTGCAAGGTGATAATAATATTTTGAAAATGGCAATAAGAATCAGGTTCTCAAAAGTTTTGGAAAGATCAAACAACGTCTAAGTAGCAGTTTTGCAGCCTTCCTACAAGTTACAGACCAGTAAATCCATGTCCTCAGGAAAACCCAAGTAGTCCATAAAGATACAGTATATGCCCTGTAATCATGTCTGTTATGAGCAAAACTATAAACTTTAAAAATGAACTAACTATTTTTCAGCTTCAACAAGCTGTCACTTTGAACCCAATTACTCAGACTATCATCATAGAAATGCATGTTAAACACATCGTCGTTGAGGACATACCCTCTTGTAGCAGAAAAATTCAAAGCAGGAGATAACATAGAAAGCACAAAGAAAAAGAAACAGTAGGTTTAGTATGGTTGAAACTGCATCCATCCTAAATTCTGATCGCTGCCAGTGGTTTCTCTTCAACATCAGCATCCAACCATGACCCCTCATTATGAACTTTATCATCAGTTAAATAGTTGGTGATAACATGAAGATGAAGGCTTTGGAGGGTTGCAATGGTCTGAAGTGCATGGCTACAGAAGTCATAAAAACAATGAGACACCTGCCAAACTGAAATAACAACTTCCATAAGTAGATCCTCAAGATTGCCGAGCAGGTGTCAAAGGCTTTGGCTCTTGCATGGGTGCTTTATAACTTCCAGCAACCTTGGAAGTTAAGGCATTGATCAGCTATTTCTGGATGAGCAAAACCTCCTTGAGGTTGTTCACCTCCTTTTTGAAAATTTCATAATCTTGAATGGAAACAGTAGCAGGATTGGCAGCAGCAGGAGGAGAGTAAGGGGAAGTCTCAGGGGTCTTGAATATGGCAGAGGTGAAGAGATCTTTTGTGATAGAAATGTCTTCAGCAGTATATTTTTACTTCTCATGAATAAAATCATGAATATTGAGCAAGCTGGTGGTCATGCAACCAGTTGTCATACCTGATTAAATTGGGTGGTGGCTATAGCATTTTTGAATACAGACTGCCAAGCTTTAGTGTCTTTGATGTCTGCCAGATTGGGAATGGGAACAAGGGTTGTTTTAGGATTTGTACACAGGCCCAAATCCTCCATGATCTTAAGAATTCTTCTCCTGGTGGCAAAGACAAAAGAGGTTGTCAAGCCATTCCTTTGAATTGTCTTTTAGCACTTACTGCATCTAGGTGACGCTCACAAGGGTGAAGCATTGGAACTTCCGGGGATAGCATGCTTAACCAAAGAGTGAATCACTACTCGCGAAATATGGGTGAACAAAGATTACTCAAAACTATGTAGTTGAATCCCAATAAATCATTACATGATTTGGTACACTGTGGAAACAACACCTATAAAGTTGTGAAATTATTTGAGAATACATTGCTTGTTGCCCAACATTTGAGTTTCCTATCTTTCAAAAGGCTTCCCAAATAGAGTCTTGCCAGAATCTAGAGTTGGTTTCAATAATAACCTTGGGAATTTGGTGAGTGTAAGCCATTACAAGACCCTGCCATATGGCTAAAGCTTCAGTAGTGTTGTCAGTTTCTAAACCGAGGCCTCACTGATGTAAACAGGCTACTTACCCTTAGAGTTCTTACATACACCTTCTGCACCTGCTGCACCAAGATTGCCACTAGATGCCCCCACAGTGTTTCACTTCTGCTAAGAGTGATCTCTAGAGGGCCAGAAGGCATTCTTAAGTTCCATTTTAGCAATTCCTTTCATTTGGGTTAAAATATTGACATCCTAAAATTGGAGAGAAACTGATTATTTACTTCAAAACCTGATATTAGATTGCTGCCAGAGAAACAGATAGTCCTCATATCTAGTTTTAATATATGAAGAAGCACCTTCCGAAGGGTAGCAATTTGGTAAGAACAAAAATGAAAAATCTGCATGCAACTTAGAGGCTGCTACATTGTTCTGAAGTTGCTGAAAACATATGTCATAGAACTAAGAGCAATTGGGAAACTGATATTCTTACCACAGTGACATCTCCATCAAGAACTAAATTGAAAATAAAGTAATATTAATGTTTGTAATGAACTGAAGTTAACCAAAAAGACATCATCATGGGAACAGAACGTAGTTTTCATCATTCTCATCCTGATTGTTCACCTACACACCATCATTCTCTTGGGCTTATAACATAAATTCTCAGCTTGTCTCCCAGAGTACTTGATAGTGTTGTATTCAGGGTTCAAGAAGTCTGAATTTTTGTTATCTGTTATTAGTTCCTTTGGTTTTTGGATGCTGGTTTATCAGACACATGTGGTGGTCAAGCCTTTTTTGGGAGATCTTATAGTCCCTGGATCTCTGCCATAAATTAATAGTATAGGCACCTCTTTTTATGAATACACCTTTTTACCATTACACTAAAACCGTTTGGACCATTTAAAGGAAATCTTATATATGCTTTTCAATCCCAATTTTTCTTTTTTCTTTAGGGCAATCAAAATGTGTTATCTTGAGAATGTGTTGTTAAAGAAAGCGCTTGGCTTTATGTTGAGTCCTTAGGAGGTTATTGTAAGGTCCTAAAGAAAGGTTAATTACATTTGTTAGGGAATACTGTTGGTTTGCCTACGGTGTGAGAAATTAAGATAGATCATAATGTTAAAGAACATTGAGAATGTGCCATATGGAAATCAGAAAATTTCTTCCAAATTTCATTCGTTTTTTTGGATTTTATGCTTAGTGTTGCTTTCTATATTGGTTTTAGTGCAATAAATAAATCGAGACAGTTTACTGAAATAACTAGTGAATTATTTATTTAGTATTCTGTGATATTTTTTGTTCTTTATCAGATATGCCATAAATGGCTGCTCCAGTTTTTGAAGATGAGACCTGTGAACAAGAAGAGGAATATCAGTCTGAATCATCCTCTTAATTTGTTGCAAATTCTTTGCTGGACACCTCTTGGAATAATGTGTCATGCAGTTTGAAAAAAGCTAATAAATGGTGGTCAAATAATAGATACATAATCGTGGGTGATATTATCTGAAATTAACTGTCCAGTTATTTCCTTGTAGTGTGCTTTTGTTTTGCTTTCACGTTGTCATCTAGTTGAAGCTATCTTCACTGCAATAAATTGACTTTTATGTCTTTGTTTAATATGTTCGAATATTGAACAGAACATTCTTATCTTTGCACATCCAATTTGAAGGAGAAGAAGCTGATTGACTATGTTTTTATTGTTTGTCCTTCTCTTATGTACTTTTGGATTCCACTGACCTTTGGTCTTTCTTTATTCTTTATATAATTGATTATGTTATTTCCATTTTCTAAATGCTACCAATTCGTCATCTTTTTTTATGAATGAGTCACTAAAATTTTCTGTGGGCAAAGATGGACGTTTGTTTTCTCTACAGAGAAATCCAGATTCAGTCTCAGTCATATTGTTAAGATTTTTCCCTGCATTTTTATTGGCAGATCCAGCACTGACAGATTATGGCACTCTTCTTCAGAACATTCTGGATTTAAAAGCTGGAAAACCTGTAAAAATTCCTGTATATGATTTTAAGCTCAGCTGTCGCACTGGCTACAGGTTTGTCTTTTGGTTTGGATGAAACATATCAATTGTAATTGTCACATGTTGTGAAGTGTATAATAGTTTTTTATTTTGAATGTTCTACAGGAAATTTTAAATGCTGTTAATGCTTTGTGTGCACAGAATTTTAGAGTTGGCTAACATCTAATGGTAAATTATTTTTTCCAGGGATGTCGATGTTCCATTATCTAGGATTGTTATCATTGAGGGTATCCATGCTTTAAATGAACAATTACGCCCATTACTGGATCTTTGTGTATCTGTCACAGGAGGTGTTCACTTTGATCTTGTCAAGCGGGTTCTAAGGGATATTGGCCGTTGTGGTCAGGAACCTGCAGAGATCATTGCTCAAATATCAGAAACAGTAGGTTGACTTTTCCTATTAAAGTTTGGCAATGGAGTTCCTTTTGGCAACCAATATACTTGAATGCCAAGTTGAATTTTCTCTTCTTTGTTGTTTTATTTATTTGTTTAAGGGCCATGACACAAGATGAATTACAGGGACAATATTTTAGAAATTTCTTTTGCATATGCACGATTCACCATTGCATGTGTCTAAAGGCTGCTACTTGCCTGTCTTTCGGGAATTAGATTTTGAGCTTCACACATTGTAGCTAATCATAAGTCTGCATCTTTTACTTGCAGGACATGCAAGTGCATTTAGCTGGCTTATCTGCACTTGTTACACAAAAGGAGACATCTGTTCTAGGCCTAGCATTATGTTTTTTAAGAATGACGACATCACTTTCTGCAGTTTTTCCATAGTCAATGACTATAGCATATTGATACCTTTGCCAGGTCTTGTCTTGTTTAAATCTCCTTTGTGTAGTTCCTTGGGTAGGTGCATGTACAAAATGCAGTGCAAGCATGCTCAATACTAATTGGCATTAAATAACTTCCAAGGATTATTCTTGGTATCCCATTGACTTGACATCTTAAAGTAATAAAATTCAGGTGGCATAAATTCTATCTTTGTGGTTATTGAAAATTTTCTGCGAGAATGCTTTTGTTTGGTCTCAGACTATACCTGCATTTTCATTTGTGCTCCACATAGATGGTCTGGTGTACAGTTCTCTCTTGAAGATCGATCCCAAAATACTTCTCAAAGGATTTGTATGCTCATCAAGATTTTTAATTTAAGCTTTAAAAAAGACTTAATTTCAAAAGTTATAAACACAATAATTACTGTTGAGCAGAAAGTCATTTCAACACAACCCTCCTGATTGAGGAAGTGAGAAATCAGTGCAAATTTTTTGTTGGCCTATTCAATGAATTCATGGTTCAGGCATTGCTCGATTGTTCTAGTATATCTGATATCATGAAAGACATGCTTTACTTCAAGGCTTCTTCCATAAGACTTCTCTTTTATCTACAATTCAAGTGATGGCTTTTAACTTTTTAAGCATATATTGTTGTTATTGTCGATTCAGAGCATCTTTTCTTGATTTAGAGTATTTCCGAATAATAAATTAGTCTCTGGCCCAGAGCCATTGTATGCCCAGAACCGAAATTCAGAGTCCACTCCTTCACCTTGTCTGTCTTCTTGGAATTCCTCTTGTGACCATTGGTTATGGTCTATATATAACTGCAGAACACTTTTGTTCTCTGTATATTATTACAATTGATTAGGAAGAAGAAACAAGAGAACAACCTTCAAAAGATTATTTGCATTATTGGCAGGATCTTATGTAATTTAAGTGATGATGATGCCCAAGAGGAAAGCTGGTTGGTGTCTGTCATCAAGAACTTTAGTTTTGTTCGTTATGTATAATTCTTTATCTTTGCATTCTCTATCAAGAAGCATTGCCAATTGATAATTTTCTCATATTTAATTAAATGTGAGAATGGATTTTGCAGGTTTATCCAATGTATAAGGTGCATATTGAACCTCAACTAGAGACTGCACATATTAAAATTATCAATAAATTCAATCCTTTTTCTGGATTTCAAACCCCAACTTACATTTTGAAGGTATTATGATAATTACAACCATTTTATGATCTGATGCAAATCTTAATTTAGCAAATTGTCTCAATGGATAATTGTATTTAGATTCTTTAGTTGTCTTATCCATGTGCCTGCAACCTTTTTTGCAGTCTAGTCGTGTTATAACGGAGGACCAAATTAGGGAAGTATTGTCCATAGAAGATCCAGGAAAAACTGAAGAAACTTATGACATCTATCTTTTGCCTCCTGGGGAAGATGCAGAGACATGCCAATCTTACCTGAGGATGCGAAGTAGAGAGGGAAAATACAACCTTATGTTTGAGGTAATTATGTCTATATGCTTCTCCTTAGTCCATGCATTTGGCATATTTTTTAAGGATGCAAAATATGATATGTAAATTTTATATTTGTAGTTGCAAGTATCTTCCAATTTAAGAAAAACCCATTTCTTTCTTTAGTAAAAGAGCAGTTCACTCAGAGAAGTTGTCTGTAAGAGAGTGAAAGTCTTCATGTAAAACTAAAAGTGGTTGCTATGTGATAGGTACTTGCTGCACTTTGCTTTTATGAAATGATAGAATTTCATTGTTATAACAGGAATGGGTTACAGATCATCCATTTATTATATCACCAAGGATTACATTTGAAGTTGGTGTTCGTCTTCTTGGAGGCTTGATGGCCCTAGGATACACAATAACTTCATCATTGAAGCGAACAAGCCGCATATTCACAGATGATAGGGTGATTGTGAAAGTTGATAAGCTTGAACAACTTCACCGGAAGTATATACAGGTATTCAACACATTTCAAGACTTCTTGGGCTATGAAAGGCATTCATTCTGGAAGTACAGCTGTCTTTGGATGTTTTGGAAATTGTTGATTTGACTTGTAATGAATTTATCATCAGGTCCAGGGTAAGGACAGGTGCTTTGTTGCAGAGGTTGCTCAGAAATTAGGCCTTGATGGGTCATATATTCCTCGCTCCTATATTGAGCAAATTCAACTCGAGAAGTTAACAGCTGAAATAATGGTAGGAATTGAGTCACAAAGGCTTATATCAAACTTTTATACTCAAAACAAGTCAGCAAGTTTTCATTCAAGTTTTCCTTTATACTATGTATCATGTGTTTTGACAGGCACTTCCTGATGACCTGAAGTCCAAGCTATTACAAAATGATTCTGAGGTTGTGAGTCCCATGTCATTTTCCTGGATATCCGAGGCAAAGCCTGGGTTGAAGAATCAGTATAGTAAAAGGTATCTTGCTGAAATCCTTAAAATTGTTTTTTGCATGTCAATCTCAGGATGTGTAAATAGGAACGACTGTATCGCATTCTTTGTATGCATGTTTCCAAATCTGTTAAAAGGTGTAAGTTTCATAATTCATTTCAATTAGGTATACTTTTTTATTTTACCTGGACATATGATTAGATTAAATTAAGATACCTTGATTTTCCCATGCATTCTTTAAAGTGGAAATAGAAAGAGATATAAAATGAAACATTGATGTGTCTGTGTCATGCCTTATATTTTGGTTGGAAGAGATTCTTTGCTTTTAACTATTTTGTTCTGTGGTTATAGGCCACATTGGATGTCCATAGTTTGTTTTGTTTGGTAGCTACTGGCCCACATGATCTGACCTAATGGGTATTTTTAATTTCTTTGTTCCTTGTGTCAAACATGAATTTATGGATCTAAGGTTGGATTTCCCTCAGTTTCTGATACTTGTTTTTCCTGCCTTCTTTCTCTGATGCCAGATATTAGAAGTTTTCCTTTTAATACATAGAAGATAAGTATAAAACACTACTATAGTAACAATGGAGAAGTGCAATTTTAGTCTCATCATGTATCCAACTTGTTATTTGTTTGCAAGTCAGATGCATGAAGAATGTCATTCACGGATCATGTTTCAAATTAAACAATTGATCCTCAATTTCATCAATTTTGAGACTTTTCTGAATCTTCAGTTAATTACTAAGATTTGTTCACTTTCCAATATTTGTTATGTCCACATTTTTCCTCGTATTGATTAACATTTGGGATCTTTATGCCATCATTTAATATTCTTCTATGCATGTCGTTATTATTGTTCCTGATCCATCCATGGTTTCCAAGGTCTTAGCCTCCTAAAAACAAAGGAACTTTAGTAGAAGATAGGTTTTGGAAGGTTTCATATTATAACAATCTTCTGGAGAGTATTTTTATAGAGTTTCTTATATGAGCTCTGAACGACTTGCTCTGAAATTCTTTATTCTTATATTACTTTTTGGTTCCATCCATTGTTTGAAAAATTGTGACTTGGGGAGATCCAATTTTGAGAGACTTGTGACTCTGCAAAAACTTGGCAAACTAAAAAAATTACCAAACAAAAACCTGGCAAAACTTGCCAAGATTTGCCAAGCAAAGTTGCAAAAACTCAGCAAAACTCAGTTAGGAGAGTTAATGGGCAATTTTCTTGGCTGCAAAATTAACTCAGTACTTGTGAGATTCCTGAGTACTGTGAGTTTCAGAATACTTGATGATTTTTGGAACTGTTGTTCTCTCTGCTCAAGATTTTGCACTTCAGTCGAATCTTGACACTTCAATTGAATCTTGAAGTTTCAGGCCTTGCTTTGTTGGGTTATAAATAGTTAGTTTTGTATTAAGAAATTTTATTTGGAATCAATATTAATTTTTAGCTTTAAATATTTATGCTAGAATAGCTTTCCAATATATTATGTCATGCACTGAGAATATGAATCAGCTCAAAGATATGAGGTTGCAGCATTAAATCTTGCTAATTGATCAGTAGAGGATTGTACTCAAACCACCTACATTCTGCTAATTGATTGAGGGAGATCATGATTCACTCTCTTTAATCTTGGTTGTGAGGTTCACATGAGATACATATTTTTTGCCAAAAGAGCTTCTGTAATTTGTGGAAGAAACATGAAATGACTTGTAAAAAGTAAAAAAGGGTGAGCTTTAATTTAATCTCCACTTTGAAAACAAAGTACCAAGTGGGTGAGTTTCTTTACCTTAGTTGGACACTTTCTTGAAGAAATATTGAAACGATGTAAGTGGAAGTCACCTTACAATGCACAGATTTTTTAGAAGATTTGTATGTGTTTAATAGCAGTTTTCAGACTCCAGTCTGTGGATCATCCTTGGTTGAGGGCTCCTAAAACCAATGAATCAAATTCCTGAATCCTCAGAATCAATAAAGGAACAACTAATGACAGGGCATGCTAAGTACTGAAAATCATTTGTGAGCTTAATAAATATGAAAATTTGATAACTATATGGAATGATTGGTGTTCACCCAGGGGAACTTGTGCTATATTAATGACTGAGAGCAACAGTGCCCTGCAAAGGTTTTTGGCTCATGACAAACTTATAATCCTAATGTTTTATTTTGCAGCTGGAGCAGAAATAGCAGCAACGATATGTGTATAAGGTACACTTTGAGTGGGTTTTCTATTAGATGTAAATGCACTTCTCATTTGTAGTTTATCTGTTGCTGGAGATCCAGCTCTTCACAACTGATGTGGACAATTGAACAGGGAAGATTATGATCATCCAGAAAGGCCACAGAAAAATTCTCTTAAGTCTCCATTGGCTTGGGAAAAGGTAAACAGCAAAAAATATGATAACGGTGTGCCAGACTCACCACGGGAGATTCAAGACCAGGTATTGCATCATGAATGTAAAAGCAGCTTTCTGATTATTTAGTTGTCCAAGTGTTACTGAAAACTCAATTTCTTTGTTGTTATAGAATATTGTGTCCTGAACAGGCATTTTCATTTCAGGACTATGGTCGGCTTGCAGAACAAATGGCTGGTGTCAGTGAAAGACTAGATGAAGTCTTGTCTCGTGTTTCAGAACTAGAAACTAAATTTCCTCAGTCTGGCAGCCATGGGCATCTCCCACGACAAGGTTCAGCTGTTGGTTCTTTTGGGAACAGTCTTGGTGCAGTAGTTGGCAATGGGAATCTAAGTGGTTCCGGATCTTCTCCTCCAATTATTGCTTCAAATGGTTCAGGGTCAGGGTTAGATTCTGGCATAGTTGAGGAGGTATTGATTGCTAAATTCTCGAGGAGCATTGCAGTAGTCATTGTCAGAATTTTCTTGTTATTTTCAAAATGGCTAATAAAATATAATACAAACACCATTTTAAATTAGATCTTGTATGTTTTATTGTTTGCAGGTGAGGAATCTTGTGCGAGGTCAGAGGCATTTAACAAAGCAGTTGGATGTACTGAGTAAACTCTTACGTGAAAGCATTGATAATCCAAGTGATCATAAGAAAAATAACAAATGGAAGTGGGAAGGTCATTTTGGAAGAATGAGGACAAATGATTCTGGTCTTGCCATTGTTGCTACCCTTGTAGCTATGGGCATTGGAGGTGTTATAGGGATGATTGTATTAAGGACACCAAGGACGTGAAAAATGAAATTCGAAGTATAAAGGATAAATTACTTCTCAAGCATAGTTCTCATTGAGATAAGTGTGCTTTGTTACCCATTTTCACTTGGGCCTCTATTCTTCTAGCAATTTTTCTTGAGAAGCAGATAAAGAAGTCATGATTCTCAAAAAGGTTTTGAATACCAAGAGATTGTTTCTAGTGCAAGCATTGTCTCCTTGAGTTTCATATAAAGCTATCATTCTAGAAAGCAGCCAAAGTCGATTGTCTAAATAGAGTTTTTTATGAGAAGACCACAAGAATATATCTTTTTACTCATGCACTTGCAAGCTTGTATAGAGCACAAATGGTAAGACACCTAGTGAACCTTGTACATAAGAACAGGAATTGTAAGGCCACTTAGGGAGGACACCAAAGCTTAATTATATGTTGAGGCCTAACATCTGTTCATTCTCAATGTAATGAATACTCCTTCAAACAAAAAACTATTTTGATAAACACATACTAAGTGCGCTTTTGGTAAGCCCTAGGAAAGGTCCCAAAAACAAAATCAAGAATCAAGATCCTTCATCTACCTGCCCAGCTATTTAGGGAAAAAATCATCACAATATTATGAACGCATCTATAAGTTTTAAATTGGAAGGCGAGTATTGAGTTCAAGTTCAAGAGATCTTATGAATTACATGTAGTAAGTAGTCTTAATCATGCTCTAATCATCTGGCTTATCTTGTATTTGCTCTGCTGCCACATCTTCATTTTGGGAGACATGCGTATATCTACTATATCATCTTTCTAGCTCATAATGTAGTCCAAAATGGAGTTCAATTCCAGCTATATCCTTGTGAATATCAGTCCACTGTGCGTACTAGCGTGAAGCTCCTTAATAGGAGATTTTTCCACCTAAAAGTGTACATTGAAATAACGTGATATCAAGGGATCGTGCATTGGAGGAAAGAGTAATTGAGGAATAAATGTTTTCAGCAATACTTACTCTTTAATTGTTGGATAACTGATCTCCATCATACTGATAATAATCATTTGTGAGATTTGAAAATATCTTATCCTTCATCTCCATAATCTACTTTTTTAGAATTAGCGATGCCGGTACCATGAAATTTCTCTTCTTATTACCATCTTCATCTTTCGGAATCAAGATTGATGGATTCTGAGATCCACATTGATTTTCAAGTGCTAAATCATGTGGATGGTTTCCAAATAAAGCATATTTGGATACGATGAAAGAAAGCTGATTAGGAACTTGTCAACTTTTAATGTTAAATCTTGCGTTGCAAATTTGGTACATATAAGATCCAATGCCTTAACAGCTCTAACGTTCCAAAAGTACATTAGGGCTTTTCCAATAAGGTTGTTGATATTCAAGAGTACATAGGCCCTGCAGCTTTATAATTTCTAAATGGAATTTCACTTAGTAGCTCATTTCTGTTATGAAACAGAAAATTGACGTTATACATTTAGAATTCCCAGCTGCTTGAATGATTCATATTTGGGAAATTGAATAGTTTTGAGCATTAGGTAAATGCCCGTGCGTATTGTAATTCCATATTCTCGGCCTTATATATACAATTAGTTGAATATAAAAATAACACTATTTCAATCAATTTATTGAAAGACTAAGCTCATAACTGTGATGTCAAGGGGGAGAAATAGAAGAGCTACTCAATCCGCTATGATGAAAATCTAAGAAAGCCTTACATTAGATCTAGTTGAGAGAGAATTTACCTTTAAAAGTATTCAAGGTTTAAGGCTTATGCAATTCAGAATATAATAAGAAAAGTATTTTGGAGAAAAAGTATGTATATAACGTCAAAATGGATGACCACACAATCTCATCTAGGGGAGAGGACACAGTACCTGAGCATGTTTCAATGGTTGTGATAGTAGTTGTATATATAATGTCCAATATTTTTATCAATATTGGACCAATAGTTGTGACTTTAAAGTTGTTAGTGTTGATGATGACTACCCCTAATTAAACAAAATGTATTCCTTTGATCTAAAAGCAACCAATCATGTGATTCCACATCAGCGCTCAATAAAACATGCTGTGAATGCACAAGTATTGGTCTCACTTTTTTTTTGGCCTTTTTGGACACGTTGACAAAAAACATGCTGATGTGGCATCATATTTGATGATGTGGCCCTGAAACCTTAGTTATAAGCAGGGGACTTGCCAAGTAAGCTGCTGTAAAAAATTGGGAGTGATTTGAAATTTCCACGTAGGATAATTAGAATCGCAAAGTTAGGGTGCACAACTACTGGGTTCTCTCCCTTAGTTATAAGCAGGGGACTTGCCAAGTAAGCTGCTGTAAAAAATTGGGAGTGATTTGAAATTTTCACGTAGGATAATTAGAATCGCAAAGTTAGGGTGCACAACTACTGGGTTCTCTCCCTTATTATCGCGAAGAAAAAAACATTTAGGATTGTGGACTAGTTCCATAAATAGAAGATTCTAGTCAAATACATGATGATGCTTATTGTGTAGTCAGGGAAGAAAATAATAATTAAACAGACCAATATCACAAGTGAAGGTTATTGCCAATGGTAATGTTCCCAAAGGTATTTTGCACATATTTGCCTTTTGGAAATCCATTATGGACTAACATGGATATCAATCAAATTGGACAACACCCTAAATATGAAATATTTCTTGTCTTTGGAAGAGCGCAGTGGAGAAAAATCTTCTCCATAAAAATTGTCGGAAGTTAATAATTTTATATAAACTTCCAATAGTATTCCTTCTAACCTAAAATTGTAGCCAAATGTAACGATTATTTGAGTATCTAATAGAGGAATATAATGAGGAGGAAATATCCATAACATAGGTGGTGAATGAAAGATAAAACGTAGTTGTTCCCATATGAGGTGGTATAGTTCTTGATACGATTGGCCATAGAGAGAAAACCGACCATTCAACTTACAACTTAGTATAGGGCCAAAATGACAATAATGTAATCACTTGGGCCCAACGAAATAAATCACACTTATTCCCGCTTTAAGGACTCCTTTATTTGCCATCTTTAATACATTCATTTTCACTTTAGACCATACCAAACCAAGCAAAAAAAATTCCAATGGAGAATAGAGTATATTGAAGTCCATACCAAACCAAGCACAGAAATTCCAATGGGGAATAGATATTGAAGTCCATACCAAACTAAGCACCGAAATTCCAATGGGGAATAGAGTATATTGTAGACCGTACCAAACCAAGCACCAAAATTCCAATGGAGAATAGAGTATACTACAGGTGTTTTTTATTTAAGAATCACGGGCAGTTTTAAAAATCTTCATTAATGTCATAACTTTTTTAATTTTATTATTTTGCTGGCTTCCACTTGTATCAAAACGTTGTATTGTTTTCCCCATAGGCATTAAATGGCCATGATGGTTGTATACCCATAGGCATTAAATGGCCATGATAGTTGTACCACATTATGAATATGATATGATCAAGAGAATAGTTAATGTGCCATCTTTACTACATTCATCTCCACTTTAGACCATACCAAATCGAGAATAGAGTGTATGATAGGTGTTTTTATTCAGGATCATAAGGTGTTTTGAAGTAGTTTTTAAAATCTTCATCAATGCCTTTCTTTATTAATTTTATTGTTTTGCTCATTTTCACTTGTATCAAAACATTGTTTGTTTGCCCCATGGCAATATGATGGTTGTACCACATTATTAATATGATGTGATCAAGAGAATAGTTAGCAATAATAAGCATGAAGGTGGTGGTTTAAAAAGTGGTTTTGCTATAGTAGGAGCCATGCCACATTAGAGAAAATGTAGAGTTTAATTTGCATTCTAGTTTTTTTCTCCAATTTTGACTACAATTTATTGTTTTAAAGTCTTTTGGTTTCTATTTAAAACTATACAACTTTACAACCCAAACAACTGTTAATAATCGATATGCTCTAAGGAAACACAAAAGAACAAAATCATCCTCAAAGCCTTCTATTGGACCCTCCAAAGTTCCCACAAAAACCCTTGACCTACAATCAAACCTTCTAGAATATATTGGACAAATCAAAATTGATATTCATGATTTGATTGCTACAATTAGAGACCTTAGGTCCACAAATACATAGATCATTAGTTGACAACCTAGAGTCTATTATTAGGTAGATTGACTTTTTTACTAGTCAAATTGATAGGTGTAGGGCTTATAGGGAGGCTTGTGTAGATTTTAACAAAAAGATACCTTTTATACAATTAGGTAAAAGATAAAGAATTTAATAAAGAGAAAAATATCGATAAACTTATGCAAGATGAACAATGCTAAGTGAATGTTGATGAAACACAATAAAATAGTGACACAACAAAACAAGAGAATTCACCTTGGGAATGTTAGGTTAGGTGTGTCTATTCCTTGTAAACCTTATTAATCATTGTTAATTCACCACTTTGAAAACTAATGTGGGTTACACTTTCCAATATGTTATTCCCTTGGTTGCAGGATTGAGATGAGTTTTTCTTGAAAGCATGCTTTCTTGGAAGGTGGTGCTTTTGCATGGATAGGGTGCATGGGTGGAGAGTGGGATTTGTTTCTAAATCTAAATCGAGTAAGGAAATTGTATGATGGATGGTTTATACATGATAGGTAAATGATAGCATGTTTATTAAGTTGGTGGTTGTTGCTACTTGATTTTCTCACAAGGTAGATCTTTGAAATAACACAACTATATTCTTATTGTATTGTAATATTCTTCTTATGAAGATAATTTGAATAGTGCCATTAATTGTTGAAAGCATTTCTTAGGGTATACATTGTGTTATTTGTTGTTACTTTATTGCATCATAATTAAATTATGCAACCTTTTTTATTTTGTTTGAGATTAAATTATTTCCCTTTTATTTGGTATAAGAGCTTAATCAACTTGTTTAGATATGTGTGAAGAAAGGAAGGTTGTCTTATTATTAAGCTTTTTTTTTTTTTGCATAAGTAAATCTTTGTTAGGTACAAAGAAATGGTTAGCACCTTTATAAGATTCAATGAGATAAACATTGAGCTATGGAAGCTCAAGATGGAAGGCCACCTCAGTGATTGTGAAAAATGGCTTGTTGTGGTTGGCCCACAACAATGATTGTTGAAGACCAGGTAAAATTGGATTAAAATTCTAGATCTATCATTTGATTGTGTATTCTCAATTCAACACTTCTAAATGTTTTTGGTGAGAATATTGAGAAATTATGGAAAAATATTGAGTCTTTGTATCATTACCATATCCATGATGATTAATAATATTTTAAGAAAGAGGTTGTATTCTTTGAGAATGGATGATGATGATCAAGTGATTGAACATATGAATTCTTTCAATATTATGATCTATCAATTATCATTTGTCAACATCAAGATGAAATTGTTGAATAAGATTGTGGTTCCAGGTTTGGTTTTGGTGCTTGTATGATGCAATTTGATATCGTTGAGTCAATTTAATGCTTACTTGTCCATTGATGGTCTTGGCTTGCTATTTTCTTGAAGGGACTTGCTTAAATTGAGGACATTTTTCATGATTTTGGGTCTTTTGACAATAGAGTTTATTGTGTTTAATTGGTTATATATGTCAAATGGGACTAAGTTAAGGAAAATTTTTGATTAAAAGTTTATTGCTAGATTATATGAAGTCCGAGAGTCTTCACAAGCCTTCACAATCTTCTAAAATGTCAAAAATACCTTTTAAAACTTTTAAAATCTTTCTAAAATTTAAAAATAATGTGGAAACCATTATTAAATTAAAAAATGGAGGAAATGAGATTTGTGCAAAAGTACTTTTAGTCTAGACCATTTGATCTCCATCTTCAAATCTTGGCCATTGATGGTGCATTTAGTAATGTATTTTTTATGTTATAATTTTCCATTATCTTTTAGCTTAAATTTGACATCATTTTTCTTTTTATTTTGATCATGAGCTTTTGAGTAGCCTTTCGAGGGTTTTTACCATTAATTTTTTAATTTTTAATTTTTAATTTTTGGACATCTAACCTCCTCATCCTAATCCTACACGTGGGGAAATATATTGGGAGTAATATATTATAATTTTTTTATTTTTTATTTTTATAATTTTCATAAAGATTTTTTAGCATTCAAAAGGATTAAAATTGGTTTTTTGTTGATAATCATAATCAATTTTGGCAATTTTATTTTTTTATTTGAACGATAAATGCGAGGATGGATAATTTTATAAAAATATGCAAATACTATTTTTATGAGGATTTTAATGCTTTTTCATGTTTTCTTGTAGATTTGGGATTTGCAAAAGATAGGACTAAAAAATAAAGAAAACATGGAGATTAGAATGTTGGACGTGAGCTTTTGATGAAGAAATAAAAAACTTACTCATAATGTGAAATGTAAAAATCACTTCCATAATTTATTTATTTATTTATTTTAAGTGGGGAGGAATTTAGGAGAGAAATTTTCAAAAAGTAAGAAAATAGATAAATGACAATTTTCAGTGTGAGTTTATTTTGGATTTTTGCTTGTAGCTTGCTAATTCTTCACCATGGA
>VDFB02337409.1:0-45868 GCA_007258455.2 Sequoia sempervirens
TCCACCTAGGAATAACCTTTCACAAACAACCGAGCTTTATACTTTTCAACACTACCATCCAAACCAATCTTCTTTTTAAATACCCATTTACAGCCAACATGCTTTTTCCCTTCTTGAAAAGGTATCAAATCCCAAGTTTCATTCTTCTTCAATGATGCCATTTCTTCATTCATGGCTTCCAAATAGGAATTTGAATTAGACATATTAATTGCCTCTTTCATAGTCCTAGGCTCATCAATGCTAGTAATCAAAGCATAGGCATAGTTTCTATCCAACATAGAAAATCCATACCTATCAGGTTGATGCTTTTCACATGTAGACCTCCTCACAGGCTAAGGTTGAGGTTGTGGTTCTTCTTCTTCAAAACTCTCAGAGCTACTAGAACTCTCCTCAATGTCAAGTACACTTTGTAGTTCCTCTTTTTCTAGAGTTTGAGGAATTTCAACTACATCATTCTTCTTTTCCTTTTTATCTGTCTCTAACTACGGATTAGCTATTGAAGGCTTCAGCTCATGAAAGATTACACTTCTACTATAAAAAACCTTCTTGATAACAAGATTCCAAAGCTTGTATCCTTTCACACCAACAAAGATTTCAAAGATACACTTGACAACCTTGTTCTCCAACTTTGATCTTTTCTCATTCAACACATATGCATATGCCACACAACCAAAGACACGAATATGTCTTAGAGAGGGCTTCTTACCATACCATGCTTCCACAGGTGTTTTGTCAACAAGAGCCAAACAAGGTGAATGATTTATCAAGTAACATGTTGTAGCCATAGCCTTAGCCCAGAACTTCTGCTCTAGACTAGCACCGCTCAACATACTTCTCGCTCTTTCCATTAGCATCATGTTTAACCTTTCAACAACTCCATTCTATTGTGGAGTATAAAGCATAGTTTTATGCCTTTTAATCCTGTGGTCTTTGCAGTACCTTTCAAAATATGCTAAACATAGCTCACCGCCATTATCCATCCTCAAGCATTTGATTTTCCTTCTAGTATGATTTTCTACCAAGTTTTTAAACTCTTTAAACTAACTGAACACTTCTGATTTACTTTTCAAAAAGTACACAAATGCCCTTCTAGAATAATCATCAATAAAAGAAACATAATATCTAGAAATCAATAACGAAGAAACATTCACTGGACTAAATACATCAGAATGAACATAATCCAATATACTAGAAGATTTATGAGGACTTGAATAAAATGAAACATGATGTTACTTTCCATAAATACAATGTTCACAAAAATCAAACTCAAGGTTATAGTCAACAAGCCCTTCAACAAGACTTTTATTTTTCAAGGCTTTTAATCCTTTCTCTCTTATGTGACCAAGTCTATGATGCCATATCATGGTCTTCTCTGCTAGGAGTTTCACCTCCAAGGAATTTGCACTCAGAGGATCATCACTTTCCTTCCTTACACGGGAAACTTTGCTTGACTTTACAGAGACATTATTATATTGAACAAGACATGCATCCAACTTGTACAAAGTTCCTATGCGTACACCCTTAGCCAACACCATTGCGCCTCTAGTCATTTTACAACCTCCATTCGAGAAAAAAACTTGCACGCCAACATCATTCAACTTATTGAAAGTAGGTTACGTGCCAAACCTGGTATGTGTAGTACTCCATTAATCCCTTTGATTCTTCCATCAAGAAATTAGATTCTGACTCTTCCATGACCAACAATTTCTAGAGTTGAATCACTTGCCATGTACACCTTTCCACCAGCATATTGTTCATACTTAGTGAACCAATCTCTGTGAAATGTCATGTGAAAGGATGCACCTGAGTCAATTAGACAGACATCATCTAATGCCTAAGTCGCCAAGGCTACAATGAAGACATCTGCATCACTCTAAGAAGAGTCATTGTTCGAAGAGTTATTCTTCTTCTTTTTCTCCTCCTTACAATCCTTTCATATTGTGAACCATGGTTCCAAACCTACACATACACAAGAAACTAAATCAAATGCAAGGTTAGTAACATGATTCCTCAAGAAATTCATTTAAATTGCAAAAGAGAGAGGAAATGAAATGAAGAACACAACAAAACATAAAACATATCAAATCCTATTCTAAAGCAAAGAAAACTCTTAATCTCTTGAGGGAATTGGTGCCAATTTGATGTGAAAATTGGCCCTTTCCCAACTCCAATGATGCAATGGTGATTTGGTGATGAAAGTTGATCCACTTTGATGAAGAGTGATGAATGCTCCAAGATAAAAACCTACATAACCTAGCTAAAACTCAAAAGTATGGATGAAGATTGCTAGAGATTTGAGTATAGTAAGTTTACTCAAGTTGTGGATAATCAAATGAGGAATGGAGCCTCTTATTTATAGAATGTCAAGTTGAAAGAATTTCAAAAATAGAGAAATGTGGGACTATCTTTCATTCAATGGCAAGGTGCCACTTGTCCAAATGTGAATGGGCCAAGGATGTGCAAGTTTTGATGAATGTGCCAATAAATGCCAATATTTGAATTTTGAAATTGTATTAATGACAAGGTGGAGGGAGAGTCAAATGGAGTAACTGCCACTTGGCTCAATGGAAAAGGACTTTTAAGAGGGAGTGAATGCCTTGTCGGAAGGACAAAGTTAACTTAGATTTGAATTTCAAACTTGAAGAATATTCCTCCCTTATGCCATGTTGAAGATAAATAGAGATTTAATAAATCAAATAACTCCATTTTCATGTGCAAGTGGAAAAGATGGAGGATGGGACATGAGAAGAGATTAAATTAATCAAGATTAATTAATTTAATGAAGGATTAAATGATGTGATCTATTTAACTTAAATTTATGGATTGATTTAAATCAAATATGAGAAGAATATGATTTAAATATTTAATTAAATAAATGGTTTTAATTTATTTAACTAAGGGGATGAAGATAGATTAAATTAAATAAGATTTTAATTTGCCAATTTAATAAATAGGCTTTAGAGATTTAATCAAATAAAATTAATTATTTAATTAAATGGGGATAATTAGATCAGACTGGTTAATTTAATTATTGAGAAAAGATGGCTTAATTAGATAATCATTTATTTAATTAAGAGAGTAATATTGATGAATTTAATTACATAAAGGCATTTGATTAAATGGTTAGGCTGAGATGATTGGGATGAAATGGTGTTAGTATTGATCAAGATGAGATGTAGCGTCAAATTAGTACATTTCTGGCGTCTGCAGGATATGACCAATCTACCCACAATTCTAGCATTTCACCTTGGACTTCTTTCCAGGAGGCTTTGATCTCCCTTCAAATTTGGATTTAGACATCTTTTCCTTCTTCTTGCCTCTCTCCTTTGATCTACCCCAAACATCAAGAGCCTCCTTGGCCATCTCAGAAGACTTCCTCTGCATTTCTTTTGACAGCAGTGAGGCAACCACATCTTCCATCTCAAAAGTAGTTGTTGTACTTCCAATAGCCATTACCAGATGGTCCCAAGTGTCAGCTAAGGAGCATAACAAAAGCATACAAAAATCCTCCTCCTCTATCTTCACACCCACATATTCCAACTGAGCAAAAATAATATTAAATGAATTCAAATGGTATGCAACAGATGCGCCTTCTTCCATCTTCAAGGAGTACAACTTCTTCCTCAAGAATAATTTATTCACCAGAGACTTTCCCTAATAAATGTCACCAAGTTTCTTCTCTAATGAAGTTGTAGTCTTCTCCTCATGGACATTAAGGAGTACATAATCGGCCAGAAAAAGTCTTATCAATCCTCTAGCTTTTCTATCTACAAGGTCCCAATCTTCTTTCTTCATACTTTGTGGCATAGTTCCAGCCACAACAATCCAGAGATCTCTATCCACCAATAAGTCTTCCATTTTGAGTTTCTACAACTCAAAATTACTGCCATTGAACTTTTCAATTTCTACTCTACCTGATGTACTTTCCATCTCAAACAGTAAGCAAGACAACTAGTTCTTCTTTTGCAAGACTCCCACTGAAAATAAGATTAGCACAAAAAACCAGCCCTACTCACAAGGTAACACAACTGGCTAGGCTCTAATACCACTTGTAAGGAAAACAACAATGCAAAAAATGTCTTCCTAATGCAAAATTCTCAGGAAAGAAGTGCAAAATATTTCATTTAACAAGTTACATACATTTGCGATGCACATTCACAGAACAAAAGGAGAGTTAAAAATAAATCACACACAGAGATAACACCAGATATTTGTGGGAAAACCCTTAGGTAGAAAAACCCACACAACAAGCAAAGTTACTTTGTATTACAGTAAATCAATTACATACAGAGTTACAAACTTCACTCTCAAATGTTAACTCACAACAACATCCCCTTGGTGGACCTCCAATTGCAGGCTACAATTCATTACACACTCACTGTTACAATGCTCATACAACATACAATGAATTCTAACTACCAACCAAAAACCATTAGGGTTTCATTTAATTTTTTGTTCCTTCACTGACAAGCTTCTTCCATCTTGGGCCATGCATATCACCAGTAGCACGCATCAAGCAACCCAACATTAAATTTTAGTTACAAACAATATTACTATATTCGCACTCTGTCAATCCCTGAGTTGGTTCATGCAATAAATGCAAACATATTGCTAACAGAAAATACAACTTTTGGCCAATGATTGTTGATTTACAATAGCGATGTAAAATCAACAAATGAAATCGTGCCACATGTTGGCACATCACTCATCCATCGCTTTTGACTATCACACCAAACTGTCAATCATTCCTTGTGATCCCCACCATCCACACAAAATCCATGTCACTGTCGTATAGCTGACATCGCCATCTACACAAACCAGTCCCACCATTCAACAGGCATGTCGCCCAGTCCAGAGAAATCCAAACTTCACAACCTTCACCGTAGGTTAGGAAACTCCAAGATGTTGTGACAACAAAGAAGATCAGCCAATCGGGAAAAAATTTAACTTCACAACCTCTTCATGGAGGTTAGGATTTTCCTAATCCTCGTGACAAGCTGATACCATTATCGCCCAGTTAGGGAAAACACGAACTTCGTAACCTCCACCATTTGTTAGAGATTTCCTGGATGTCACGACAATGAAGAGATTGTCGTGTCAGGGAGTTAAAGAACTTTTGAACCTCGTGACATGGGTTCCAAAGTTAGGAAAATCAACGATCCCACAACCAACACACTATCACCTAGTTACAAACTTTTAGAACCTTGCGACTTAGGTTTCAAGGTTTGAGTTTTAGGCGATAGGCCAACAATGAAGACCAAACCAAGGGGAAATTCACCAAGTCTTTAATAGAGGTTCAAGCTAGCAAGTTGAGGCACATTTTCCAACATTGAGGTGGCTAACACCTTAAAGAATATGAAATAGTGTCTTTTTTTGTGTCAATTTTTGTTTCTACTATTTTGCAGTTTGGTTTTTATGTTTTGGCTATTGATTTGCTACTAGTTGTTGTTGATGTTTCAATGTTATTAGTTATGAGCAAATTTTTCTCCTTTTTGTTGTAAAGGATTTCGAGTCCCTTCAAAACCTATTTTTCCCCTATAATCAAAACAATATTGATGATCAAAGACAAGGATGATCATGAGAGACTCCAAAAGGAGACTATTGATAAGGTTCCAGATCTAGAACAAAGGCTAGGGATGACCCCAGAATGCAAGGATTCTGCTTTGGGAGTTGTTGCTAAAGAATAAGAATTTCATTAACATTGATGCTCAACATGAGCATGTGACAAATGAAGAACATATTTAGGAAAACACACCTCTAGAAGTGGAAGAATTGGCACAAAAAGATGAAGTAGAGAAATGTTTTGGAGTGACAGTCACTAGAGAAGAAGTAGAAAAGGAAGATACTTCTCTTCCCCTAGTACATGAAGAAATGTTGAGATTGTGCAAGATGAACTAGAGACTCATCCTTTGAATAACCCAGACCAATCTGTAGAGGAAGATGTGAAGAAGAGTGTTGAAGAAGAAATTAGTGATATAAAGAAGGAAGATGAGGAAGAATATAATGAGAAGGAAAGTGAAGATAAGAATGAGAATATCTCCAAAAATGTCAGAAAAGAAGAGGAGACACATGTAAACTCCAGAAAGGACAAGGGAAAGGAAGTGAAAGAGAAATTTGTAGAGACTACAAAGACTTCTGGTGAATCCTTTGGCTCCTCCAGAGATTCCTTGAAGAATCTATTAAGTATGCAACTCAAGTTACAACCTGTTGTTTCTTCACAATTGCTACAACTGCCAATACAACAAGGAAATGTAGATTTGGAAAATATTTCCCCACTCCACAAGCTACAATTGGGAGATGTATTCCATGCATCTTCCTGGAAGGATAATATTGAGTTGCATCAGAAGAGTGGAGAATTGATGGAGGAAGTAGTGAAGACACCGCAAGAGGTCGTACCCAGTGCAGATGTAGACACATCACTCTTTGATATGAAAAATTTAGAAATTTTAATTGATTCTTTTGAGGAATATGCCTCTAGTCTCAAAGGTGAGGTAGAGAAAGAAGTAGAAAAGAAAATGAATGGTAAAAATATGTTGGAGATCACAGAGAAGTGTGCTCTTGCACACAAGAAGTTCTTGAATAATTTTTAGGATGCACAAATTTGTGTAGATGAGGCTAAGGCTCTATTTCAATATTGCATGAAGTGGCCTAGTACCACACAAAGCATAAAAAATGAGATGGAATCCATTGAGTCCTAGATAAATAAATCCTTCAATGCCTATTATCTAGTACCTGATCTAGCTAGTAATACAAGGAGTGTAATTGAGGATTTTCATAAGTTCTTCTAGCTACAAGCACAAAGGGAAAATGTTATTTTGTAGTTTGGAGAGATAAGGGACTTGGTGAATGACAATTTTATATGTGTCTCAAGTGCCCTTTTGAGTGCTACTAAATCTACACAGATGAATCTGGTACCTAGCACTCCAAAAGTAGGAGATGAAATATTGATGGAATTTGAAACATAGAGAAGATTGCTTGGGCCAACAACGAAGACATGGAAGGAAGGAAAACAAGCATGGAAAATCCATTCGTAGAAGTTACAAGGGTCAACTTCCTCTAGTTGACACATTTCATATTCTTTATGCTTTTTGGTTTTCAATTTCAAGACTCTTTGTATTTATGTGGAGTATATAGAGTAGTGTTTAGTATATAATTTTTGGTTTTGCTCTGGTATATGACTTCGGGGAGCCAATTCTATCTTTCAATTTGTACATATGCACACATTTTTCAGGGTGAGATCTAGTATATGCTAGAAAAATTGTTGTAGGTGCCCTTTGCTCTTGATGTGAAAGGGGTAGAATGTTTAGAAAATGTTTTGAAGATATTTTGGCATATTCCATCAATGACAAAGGGGTAGATTGTTGGAAGAATGTCATTGATTCTATTGTTGGAAACATGAGCATGAGGGATAAGCATAAAAGTATATAACAATATGTTGCAATGTTGTCATTGATGTCAACATTGTATCTTGATGTGGAGATCATGGTGTAGATCATTTTGGTTGGTTCTAACATGTTTTGGAGTGTTTGTGGAAGGAATTTTTGCAAGATGATTTTTATCTAGTAAAGTTAGTTGCGATGGAAAATTGACTTAGTGTCAACTTTGTTAATTTTGTGTAATACAACATCCAATTATGGGTCCGCACTAGTCTGCAAATGAATTTTTCACTTTGTGCTTCTTTAACATTATTTTTTTGGTTGTTAGAAGCATCTAATTCTAGAATTTCATCATGTTTTGGCTTTTGGTTTGAGAGATATAAGTAACAGAATTTCAATCTGGTACATTATAGTTATCTTCTGAATAGTGCATTTGAGTGGGAGAATTCAAACTTCTCCACAGATAAGTTTTTGGCTTTGCACTTTTGAATATATGTTGACAAATGGAATTATTGTGTGAATTTTAGTTGGCAGTGAATTTTGAGGTCCACATGTCTAAATGTAGATACACAGTTGAAGAATTTTTAGTATTAGGTCTTCTGTGATGCTGACCTAATAAGCTTGAAGGTGTGTGATGCAGAGGGTACTCCCCTCTACCTCACTACCATTCAAAAAACATAAAATCATAGATAGACCTTTTTCTTACACAAAAATTTATTTGCCAACAAACATAATTTTCATTAAATCAATTCAATACATAAAACAACAACACTACAAAAAAAAGCTTTCTTTACATTCAATGGCCTCATATGCCATACCAATCTGCCAACTTATTTTCACAAACTACACTTTTCTCATGACCAATTTCCTTTAATTATCGACCTCTCTTCCCTGTCTATTTGTAGCCTCCACTCTTGTTTTTAAATTTGTATTTTAAACATAACCAAAGGTTTTTTCTCCTATCGACCCCTTGAGGCAAGGCGTCACCCCATCCTTTTGAACATTTACTCTGCATGCAAGTTTATCACCAACACTTCTTGCTGGTTATGTGCCCTCTCCCCTCTTACTCACGCAGGATCTCTCCTCTCATCTCTTACTCAACACCTTCCTCTCTCTTTTTACTACACATATACTTCTTTATATTGGTACACCCTACCCTACTATCTTCTTTTTAAATCTGCCTTCTTATTTTTTTATTTATGCACAACCTTCTCAAAGTCGATTCTTCCCACACTATTTGTCTCTTTAGCGCCACCTCATTTAAATGAACAAATACGTCTATTCTCCTCCTATGTGAGCTCTCTTCATTGATCATAGGCATTACAAACTACAATCTTTGAATTATTTGCTCCATTCATTTGCGCAGTCCAAGAGTCTTGGTTGCATTGACATCGCTGCTTTGCATACTTCCTTATTTACCTTCTTAGTATGATCATATCCATTAAAATCAATGAGAAATGTTCAACGGTAAATATTCTAATTCATAATCAATAATAAATAAAGGAGATTAAACCCATCAAATATTGGAAGGTCTGGAGAGTGAAAAATCATCATATGGCTTTTGAAAATTTATGTCAAAATGTTAGTTAATTGCCATCAAAGACCATCAAAACCAAGATAGACTACAAACCCAAGAGCAATCACCACAACAAAATTGAACTCAAAAGAAAATATTTTTTTGGTTGACACAGGATGGCACCTGTCCCTAGATGCTCCTGAATCAATATGTGAAAGTTAAAAAAGTGTTGCAGTCTTATGTGGGACCTATTATAGGTCCATGTCAACCTATTTCAAGTTATTTTGATATTTAAATCTTGGCACAAAGTGGGTGTGTGGAAGAACTTAAGCCGACAAGTTATCTTTTGAATTTTACATCTAATTAGGCCGACATAATTGATGTTATGGTTGATGCGGATCTATAAGTTAGATATTTTTCTATGTTTTTATGAATGTTGTGAGTGTTCTACATGTAAGTGATGCAAAATATTATCAGAGCAGTGCAAATTTAATTTGTGAATGTTGAACTAAAGATTAATGTGATGTGAATGCAAAAGAAAGCAAAGTGTTGGATATGAATCTGATGAAGTGTGTAAACAATTTATTGATCTTCATTGGAACCGTATTTCATGCATATGAAAGATGCAATTGTACCAATTCAATCTAGGATGTGAGCCACATAATATCTTCTATCTTTTTCTCTTTATGGATAGTGAGTCCACCTGTAGTGAGCACTTCTATAAATATACTATAACTAGTTATAATATATTGTGAGCTAATGCTCACCGTGTTTTTTCCCATTTTGGGTTTTCCATGTAAAAATATTGGTGTTCATGTGTTATGTGATGTTGATGTTTCATGCTTTATTTCCTTACTACAGTTTAATGTGCTATGTGGTTTATATTTTTAAATGTTTGAATAGTTTAAAAGAATACTGATTCACCCCCTCCCTCTCATTATTCCAGGTGTTCAACAAAACACTCTTTAGGAAACCATTATCTATTCCTACTTCCAAGAAATAATAGTGGATTATCAACCTTCCCAACCTCTTATAGAGGTGGGTACCTTGAATCAACCATTAAATTTTCCTTGTACGATTATAATTGAGTGCTCACATAGTCCTTCATGCGACTAAAGGAGGGGATTATGTGCAAGAAAAGAATCAACCTTTTTGTATGGGAAATTTTGTGTGTGGCATTCAAAATAGTTTTTTGATCTATAGTTATGCCTCTCAAGGTGAGTTAGATAAATAGAACATGTACCTTAATGTTCTTCCATAATTAATTATTCTTGGAATGTTTGTGGTCTCATTAAACCAACTCTAAGTACACAATTGTGGCCATTTGTCAACCAACAATGCATAATAAAATACATTGCTTGCAAAGAACTTAAAGTTGTGAGGATTTTTTATTTAGATAATGGTTTGTTTCATATGGTTTGATGCCTATTGCAATATCTTCATCCATCAAGATGGATACAGGGTTGTGTAAACTTTACTTTCTCCATATTTTCCCAAAAGTATTATCAATTAAGGCTACATCCACACTGATTAGGCCATGTGGATTATTTTCTTCAATAGTTGTGGACCATTGGTATTACTTTGGACATGCAAGTTTTTGATGCATATCTACATGCAATATGCAGTCATGCTCTTGAATCCCAAAATTGTAGTGGTGAATTTATGAACATATGCATTTATTTCACACTTATGAGGAAACCACTTTATAACTAGACAAAGGTATTTCTATAAGATATTTTAGTATACTTTGATACAATTCATTATTGACTAATACATCATAATTATTTAGTGGATTCGCATCTCCTATATTATAGGAGAGCTCTTATAACCACTAGTAACAAACACTCACAAAAAATGAGAAAACTCCTAACAAACCTAAACAAACTAACAAACCTAGCACATGGAATTTGTGACTAGGTTCAAACATATAACTAATGATATAATATTCCTAACCCCCATATTACAGAATTTTCCAAATGGGGATTGGTGGACTAACAATACATGATGACCACATATAATAGTTTATCAAAAAACAATAAGGTATGAGTAGGGACATACACATCTGCTTGTGACAAACAATGGAACTAGGATCACTAGACTTCTTCAATAGGATTGATCATACTGGAATTTTATCCAAATATAGGGACAAACACATTTACCCATGGAACTAGGGATACAGACTAACACTTCTATTTGAGGTCAACAAGTTTGGATATGGAAAAACACATATATATAACATCAAAGTTATGAATAGGGACACAGACTTTGACTCACAATAATTTTGATTAGGGATAAACATATCCAATCATAATTACTCAATAAATTTGTTTGGGGATAAATACATCCAATCACAAATGACTAATAATTGTGATTGGGGACAAACAAATCTAATCACTATCATTCAAAAAATGTGTTGGGGACATACACATCCAATCACAACACAAAATTTTGAGAACTAAGTTCTTATTGTCGCATATGCAACCATTTTTATATATCTAAATTCCACTTTGATCACAAATGATATGAAATGGTTATTGCTACCACTTCGGAACCGATATTTGTTTTATTCATTTTGGCACAAGTAGTTTTGTCACTAAAATAATTTGCAACCCCATCACTAGTGACTAATAAGAAGTCACTAAATATCCTCCAACCTCATGTTCCTTTGTCCTTCAGTTTGTTTGTTACTTAATTTGAAAAATTGGCTTGTAGGATCAATTTTATAATTCCTACACAAGATGGATATCACATACAAGGGATTATGCATCCAATTATAATGTATGCATATGTCTCTTTGTCTGAATGACATTCCCATGTATATGGGTAATTCATACATGAGCATGCATAGATATGTCTATCTACGTATTCTTATGCATGTATTTACTCATGTGTATGAGTTTTTTATTGACACATGCATATACACATATTTATACATATTATGCATATATATTTTGTTGATCAATTATAATCACACAAAGAAGAACTCACATAAATCAAAGAGACTCAATACTTAGACTCCTAAGTAAGAACATTCACAAATATAAACATAAGCAAAACTAAAGATAACTTACTATTTCCCAACTATTATCTCGACTTTGACCAAACTCGAAGTGTGTGTGTGTGTGTGTGAAAGCTTAGTTTAAGTCTTTTATCAAAGGTTACCATACCAAGTTCTTCTCCTTGAGTGATACTTTCCCTCTCACCAGGAGGCTTGATACTTTTCCTGCAACTAACTTTACACTTTGCAATAGTAGTTTGTGAAAATTTTGCATTCACTTGCATCATATATTTTCATAATCAGAATCATTTCATAAAATCAAATTGAATCACATTTATTATTTGTATTTCCCAAACACATAAAGTGTAAGTACACTCATTTTAAGCTTTTTCACCCAACTAGGTAAAAGTAAATATGTAGTAGCATAATGAGGTGTAACATATTTGTAAATAATTTGTCTTTTGATCAGGGCATATATTTTCTTTTCCTTGGAAATAGCCTTTGGAGGATATGTTTTACAAGTTCAAAAATTGAGATAAGGTTTTAGGTTAACCATTTATTTTTACTTTGGAAATTTTTCCAGATTTATAATGGTTTTTATTGATGGTGGTTTTACCATAGCTAACTTACTAAGCAATAATGAACTATTAATCCTCTTGAAAAGTAGAATTATCTACTCTAATATTCTTTTTGGGTTAGGTCTTAACCATGATGGATAGCTAAGTAGTTGATGTAAATGTGTTTCAACAAGGGGCCTAGATTTTTTTGGTTTTTTAGAAAATACATTCAAGACATGTAATCAACAAATTTTATTCCTTAGAAATCAACTACATGTTAGTACTTTGCTTCAACATTTTTATTATTATTTAGATGCTCTTTCTCTTACTTGAAATATCATAAAATAGAGATAAAAAAATTTAGGGCTACAAGAAATATTTAGAAAAAAATGTTGAAATTAAATGGACAACAATAAGATTTGCTTCATTTATCAATTCTGAGTGGTTAAGCCAAATCCAAATAGCTATTATTAGTGCAACTAGTATTCACACAATTTTTATCAACACCAATACAATCTTCAAAGGAAATCAATCAATCTCAAGATTTTGAAGTTATATCAAATCAGATCTCCATCAAACATGCACATATCTAAGACAAAACTCTATTCAATATCACAGTAATGTAACACATTTCATCAATTTGATAAATTTAGATGAACAAAAAAATCATACCATCACTAGAGATTGAGATCCATATGAATGCAAATAAGGAGTAATCCTTTGATTCATAAAATATCTTCACAAAATTTAGTAGGGAACTCCACGCTGAAAATGTATAAGTTATTTTGAAAAATACATAGGTTTTGATCCTTACAACAATACATAATTTAAATTAAATAGACTCATGCATCCCATAATTCATGGATCCACAAAAAGGCTAACTAAAAGTGAAACTAAAGCACACAATTATGATCTAGGAATTAACTAAACTTAAATTAAACAAATCATACATAATTGAAGTCTAACTAAAAATACCATGCCATATTTAAATTTTATTATCTAGGTCTTTACTTTATCCAAAAAAAAACTAAAATTAAAATTTTTGACTAGCCTTGGCTAGGAAAGCTATCATAAAACATGGTGATTACTTCATTCATCATGTCCATTTGAGGACCCCATCAATGGTACTGTAACTTGATCCTCTGTGAAAGTTTTGAGTTCTCTATCTTTTCTTGTAGAGTGGTAAAACCTACTAGCTCATCTTAAAAGGTCCACAACCCCATCTTCCTGGTCTTCATTTAGGAAATGGCCTCTTGAGTAGCTTGATCTTGAAGTGATCCTCTCAGTTACTCAATCCTCTTGTTTGGAGAAGCAACTAAAGATGGTGTTTCCTAGAATGTGCAACCAAGATTCTCCACAAAATGCTCAAATTTTACCATAGCCTATTTGGCTAGGTTCCTATTACTATTCAATTCACTCTTGCATTTATTTAGGTTCTTCACCCTTAGCTATGCTGCTCAATTTACTCTTGCATTTATTCAAGGTCTTCACCCTTAGTTATTCTTCTTAATTTACTCTTGCATTTATTCAGGGTCTTCACCCTTAGCTATATTTCTTTCAACCATTCTCTAGGCTTACCCTAATCTTCTTCTTCTACTACAACTACCTTTAGCAAGTTTTCCCAAGGAATGGATTTTATTATTTATATAATTTTGGGATGTAATCCTCCCAAATTCCTCATAAATTTCTACCTCTATTTGGCATGCTAAATGATCCTCATCACTAATACAGTGATAAGATTTGATTACTATTCTCAAAAATTTTCTTGCTAAGGTTACAAAATCATCTTTCCATTGGTAGTAAATACCTATCCCTTAAGACCAGGATGAAAAACCTCCCCTTTTAATGTAGTCTACAAAACTAGCTTAGGAGCAACAAAATCAATGAGTCATCAGATTTTTCACACATGTTAATTGTGTCACTTGAGACTTGAGCTCTTCCTTAGTGTTTTCATCTTTATGCATCCTTTTAAAAATGTTGTAGACAACCATTTGTAGAGATTTTTGCTCCTCTTATCTTGTCTTAACACCTCGGTTGACCTATATTCTTTGATAATACTTAGACTACATGTATGATTCATACTTATCTACTAGAGGGAAGGCTACTTGAGCTATTATATTTCATTACTCATATGTAGTGATAGAAAACAATCTTCTTGACCTTTTCCTTCTTTTTGCTAGAGATTGAACTACCTCTATAAGGATATTAAGGCTCTTTTCTTCATCTTCCTATACATATGTTCTCTATATCTTCTTTATGGTATGGTTCAACCATACCAGGATGTTTGAAGAAACTTTCCTTTGAGGAGAAACTATAACCTCAATATCATGTGAGGCTTGAGAGTTATCTTGTTCTACCTCATTTAGCTCTCTTCTCTTATTAATTCCTCTCCTATGATGTACTCATTTTGAATCTCTTTATTTAGTTCAATTTATCCTTCCTCAAAGAAATTTATTTCTCTCCACTACTCTTCTCCATACAATTCTCAATATTTTACATTTTGCACTACTCTTTCTTCACTACTCCCTCTATTGCTTGATATTTTCTACATTGTGGACACCAAAAAAGTATCCTTTTTTCCTTGCTTGATTTGGGAATAATTAATGAAAAATTGGAATTAATTTCACCTTGGTCTAATGTTGCGAGGTGTTTTACACATCCAAACTAGGTCTTGGGCCCTTGCAAACTAAATAAAATGCATTTATTGATGTCTTGTAAAGGTGTTGTAAAGTGTTGTAAATGAATTTCACACTTTTCTAGACTTCTTATTAAGTATTTAAGTCTAATGGACCTATTTTTCCCCTAATTCAATGTTGTAAAATATATTTAATTGCATTCTCACACTAATCTAGAAGGCTTGTAATTAAACCTGATTTTAATTTAGTGTTGTAATGTGTCTTACACATTCACATTGGATGTTGTGCCTTTCTAGGCTATGTGGACCTCATTTTAATGTTGTAAAGTGTATTTAATCATAGTTTCACATTGAAAATTGTGTCCCTAGCCCCAATTACCCTTTATATCATCATTAATAGGCCCCTATGATCCCATATTGTGCATCACGAGGCTTATTCTGATCAAAGATCCAATAAAATCAACATAAAAACTAAAATTCTTCACTCCCCGAAAATCCAACTGGCAAAAGGGCCTCTATGGGACTAAGTCACCCATATGGGAAAATGAGTCCCATCTAGGTGGGACTAAGTCACCCAACTTAGCGACTTAGTCCCATTTGGGCTATTTTTGAGGTTTGAGCAGGAAAAATTGGGTTTAAAGTTTAATTTTCCTTCATGTCGGCCTTGGGGATGAAATTAACAAGAATTTTAGGTGGATTTCCTATATAAACAACATTTTAAACCCTAATGCATTAACCTAATAATTTCATTCATCATTCATCATCCATATCAAGTCAAGCAAGCTAGGGTTTTAGCATTCTAAGTCATCAAAATAGCTTTCTAAGGCATTCAAGGGCAGATTCTTTATCCATTGTTGCAAAAATTCAAGATCTATCATCATGGAAAGTTTATAATTCCTTCATTTCATGTTTGTGCTTCATCTTATTTCTTCATTTCATTTAATTATGTAAAAGGGGTTTGACTAAGGCTAACCCCTATTCCCTAACATTCAAAATTTCTCTTTCTTTCTTTGTGTGTTTGTCGATTTGAAGACTTGAAGATGATTAAAGAATAGGTTGAAAATTTGTTGAAGACATCTCCTTGTTGGATAGGTCAAAATATCCACAAAAAGTCACTTTTAGACCCGAATTTGGCAGTTTCAAAACCGAATACCTAGAGGAACAAAAAGTGCAAACCAAGAGCTTTTGTTTCCACTTTCGGGTTTTTAGAAAATCCAAAGTGGACTAAGTCACCATCAATGGAAAATTAGTCCCACTATACATGGTTGTCAGAAATTTTTGTAGATTCAAATACCCATTTGGCTACAACGGGCTCGAATGCAATTTTCCAAATCTGGGACTAAGTCATCCAAAATGGCGTGTCCTAGTAGGTCAAAATTTTAGAATCAATAACATTTCAAGTCTTCATTCCAGTCCTCAACACATTTCTAGGTGCACACATTCAGTTTTATAGCTTTCAATTTTTTTTCATGATCATTTCTAGTTCATTTAGTATATGTTTACATATCACATTGTATTTTCAAACATCTTGCATTTCATTGGTTTTGCATCAATAGTTTATCTTCTTTATCAATTTCTAGCCTTAGGAACAATCTTCTTGATAGATTTCAATCTTCATTGCATTGGAATCTCACTGAATTGTTCTTGAATGTGAGCATTGTGAAATTAGATTCCTCTTCCTTCATTCCTTGTTTGGTGTGAATAAGGGAAGTTGTGACTCCATTTACATTGTTCACATGCACACTCCCCTTAGGGAGAGAAGATATGCTCCACTTGATTGCACCAACATAAAACTAATACTTACTCCCCCTAAGAGGTATCCTTTTGTTGGTGGTTTTTAAATACCCAAACTGATCTCACATATAATCTATGGAGTTTTCATTTCCAAAAGTTAATCATATGGAGGGCTTGGCCAATGAATAGGTGAAAGTTTTCTAAACTTTCCCTCTACACTTTGGGCTCTACAAAACTTGGAAGGATGATCCCTACAATGTATTTTAGGATACTCTTGTGCCAATTATCTCACACATTGTAAATTAACATATATATTATCCTAAGTGTTGCTTGATAGATGAAAAACTTTAAAGATCTGGCTAACCTTTACAACTTTTAGCAATCTAAAGCATGCGAATATGGTAGAATATCACTCAAACATACATTCTTAATAGAATGTAAAGATTTAATTTTATTTCAAATGTATTTGTTGATAAAGACCAGGAAGATGTAACATAGACACAACTTGTAGTGATTAGTTCCTTATCCTAGGGTATGTAGCCTTAAACCATGCAATTGAAAACATATAACAACATTCTGTCTATCATACCATAGCTACTTAATGATGCATTACACCATTAAACTCGTAAATATAAACCAACAATACTTAAATGATCCATGCATACATTCACATAAACTTTTAATTTTGTTAAAGCAAATTCAGCTCATTCTTTGAACAAATGTATTAATAGTAAATAAACATTCAAAGGAAAGAAAATGAAGATGAATTGAATGATCTTTGACTCATTTCATTCATAATTCATGTGAAGTATAATATGGAGAACACTAGCTTTGGAAATATGCAATTTGTATTCCATAAATGATAGTATTGTTATACAACATTAACAATCAAAAGACTGAAAACTTCAAAACCTAGAAAAATACATAGATAAAATAGTATCTACACTCTATATTAGAATAGCTCTTAAAAATAAATCAACAAAAACCCATATAAATGACCTTGAATTCCCTTTTATAAAACAAAGGAACAACAAGCTTTGGGCCATTACACATGTCACATTTTCATTTGACATACAATTACATTTCAAAATTACAAGAGTAACTGCAAGCTCATGGAGGGAATAATTTGAGTGCAAGGTAGTTACAAAATATATTACATCCATGATGCTTTCCAAAAATATTTGAAACATTTAGTTGATGCCTTTGTCACTTCCTTTCTTCATTCTTCTTGTTGTGGTCTTGGGAAAGCTGAGTTGGCAAGAAAATACAAAATCTTGGTGTGCAAGATGACAAAATACCTTTATTGACGCCCTTGAAAACCTTAAAGATTGTTAAATATGCCAAATAGACCAATTGGTGCCACATCACTATTGGAGAATACTACAAATCAGGAATATTATTATACTTATTGTCCCAAGCAGTATAATCCTCTTTTATAGGCCAACTAAAGGCCATGAATTCATCCAAATATGTCATATAAGGACCATAATTTGTCATTATTTGATTTGCATCATTTTCAAACTCCTCCAAGAATGTGTTGGTGGCTGACAAATTATTCATACTATCCTTTAGCATAGCTATTTTAACATCTCCCTCTTCAAAAATTAGGGTGGCCTCTGCAGCAATAACAACATCCATATGAGCCCTCCATTACTCATAAGTCTTGACAGCTCCATCATTATTAATAATTTTTGGCAAGAGGCCAAGATCACTCATCAAATTGCCTGAGCAATTCCTTGATTCTCTTTTCTAATGGATCCACTAACCCTTGATATTCAATAATTTCTTTTGCTACTTTTTAAGTTGGAGCAATTTATAGTGGCTTATTCTAATCATGTGTAGATCCTCTAACCATACTCTTTAATACACCCAACCTTTAAATCCATGTTTGCATCAGTGGAATAGCAATTGATCTATCCTTTTCAAACACATTTATTGAATTGAACATTAAATAATAATTAGAGTGAACACATTTTACTCTTTTTATTTCCTTTTCCAAACAATGTTCCAAAACATTAGAGACAATAAAAATGTTGTTATCATTGTACAATGCAAACAATTCCTTATACACCTCTAGTTGTCGTTCAACTCTTCTCTACTTCTTTTATTTGAGGAGGTGCAACTGATGTGCTTGGGGCCAGATATGCAAGTGGTACATTATCTTCATTGTATACCACCATTTCCAAAGAAGGTGGAGGAGGTGATTATACAAGAGGGGTGAATGGATAGGAGGAGGTGGTGGAGAAGATGGTACATCATGTTGCACTTGTGGCACTGATTTCCCTACCTATATTGCTTGTAACTGTTGTTGTAGCATCTCATTTTGTGGCTCCAATTCTCTAATTCTTTGTTCATCCTTGTTGTAAGAGATAACTAAATCATTATACCTCTTATTTTCAGCCTCATACTTCTCCTACAAAGACTCAACAATGGCTTTAGTGAATTGTGCCACATTCACTACCATGGTAGTTGCTTCAACTACTAGAGTCTCATAAACTCTCTTTATGATCAACCCTCCTCTTAAATCTTCAAAAGGTTTTGCAAACTCAAGCTTGTTAGTGTTTAGGGCTAGTGCCCAGATTGCTAATGTTTTCCAATCAAGACTAGAGGTTGACCCCTGCAATGCACACACGAACTCCTCAGCTATTACAAAACCCTTGATCCTTGTCTTCTAACTGTATCAAATGCTATGGCTGATGCCATATCCCATTCAAGTAAGATAAAAAATCCACTTTTTCTTACAAGTTTCCTACCCTCTACAAGTGTCATCTCTTTGTACTTTTCTTTCATTTCTTCCAGGACTCTTGAGGAAATAATCTCCCTAGGAAATTTTGGAGAATTAATCATTCTGATTTTCACCTTTTCATCATACTCATCTCTCCTTACCCTCCATACAAATTCTTCAAAAAAATTTGACTTTACAAATAAATCATCATTCATGAATTCATTGCAAGCCTTATCCCTTGCGTCATCAGCATTATCAATTCTTGTTAGAATAGCTTTTCTTAACCTAAGTTTTTGAATTGGAAACTTCACCTCCCTTGGGGGTGATGCCATGTTCTACATGACTTCATCTATGATCACAAAAATCTCCTCATCTGAATCTAAGGAGTAATCAACCAACCATATTGATGTAACCTTTCTCCTCTTTGGTGAGGGCTCTCTTGGAGGTGAATCCAAGTCAATAAAATTTTGAGAAGGGGATGGAGGTGACATTTGAAGTGGATATGGTGGAAATTGTTGCATGAGGGAAGGTTCTCTTGACTCCTTTGAATGAGTTGGAGTAGCAATGGTATCTTTTTTTCTCACAACCTCCTTTTTTCTTCTTGAGAAAACATACATCTTCTTTGGTGGTTGATAGGTTGGTCTTTCCTCAACCACATGAGAATTTCACTTATCCACCACTTCCTTCTAGTATTTTAGGTGTCCCACCACCTTATCAAAATTCTACAATATTATCTCTCCTCTCAAAATGTCATCATCAATATCCTTATAAATTCCTTTGAAGTAAGGATCTTTCTCCTTTGTTTCCTTCTCTAATTTGGTGAATACCAACCATTTAACCTTTTTGTCCTCCGCCTTCAACATATCAAATACATTTCTAATTATATCCTCAGGTAAAAATAAATTGTGCCAAAACTTCCCTCCTCTAATCTTTGCTTTCAATGTTGCAACAAATCCTTCAGGGTCATGATTCCTTGCTCTATAGTTCTTCATGCCATAAGGTGTAATCCTTTTAAGGATTTCTTTTCACCCATCCTTTATCATGATGAAATTAGAGAATGTAGTATAAGTAGGGAAAAGAGTCCCTTTTTTTTTCCCTGCCAGATGTGAATCTTCAACATTCCCTAGCTGCCACATAATCTCTAGAAAACCAAGTCTTAACAAAACATTCCTTAGGTAGACATGTGGAGCAACATGTGTACCATACACTCCGATGATGGTGCATTCTAAATAAGGGATGATATCACCCCAATTGTGTTCAATGCCCAATTTTTTCCTCCTCTCCTTGGGCCTCAAAAAATAATGTAGTTTTGTTGGAATCCTTGGAATCCTTACTAGAAAACCTCTCAAATTTTCACCAAAAAAAATCATAAAGGTGACAAAAATGGATTTTGCATCATGCATATCCA
This sequence comes from Sequoia sempervirens, assembly GCA_007258455.2. NCBI lineage: Eukaryota > Viridiplantae > Streptophyta > Pinopsida > Cupressales > Cupressaceae > Sequoia > Sequoia sempervirens. The sequence continues at coordinate 20,950 of VDFB02337409.1, forward strand.
AGTGGCGAGTCCAGGTTTGGATGGGGAGGAGCTCATTTTTCTCACCTCTCATCTTCAATGGCATATCCTTTCCAAAATATTCTACTCCTTTTAATAAAAACATGTGCATTATCAAGGAGCACCACCAAAACCTTACCCTATTTCAACATTCTTTAAGGCTATAAATGCCTTGTGGATTTCATAAGATAAATATGTGCCAAAGTCATATAATTTATTTACCAATACATATTGAATATTTGTTGCCATGTACATGAAGGCAATGGGCATCCTATTAGGAGGTTCAAACCCTATAATCTAGCACAAAGTGTAATAGAACCTCTCAAATTAATATTCAAACATGTCTTATGGGAAAGGTTTCTGATCAACTGTTGTTAGCCTTATCTTGCTTCTCGCCTTTCCTCTTCCCATGAAACTTGGAATTGACCCTGAAAGTTGATTTATTGTTCTCATATTCTTCCTTTAGGGAATTGAGGTTAATTAGCTCCTTTGCATCCAATTTTAAGTTGAAAACCTCAATGATTCCCTCATAGATGAGGTCAATCATTTTGAAACTAGTGTCATAATTGGTAGCCACAACTTTTAGGAGGTTAATATCAAGATAAACATTCAAAACAACAAGCTTCCCCATATTAAGCCTCCAACCATTGTATGTAGGGACATTAGAAAATATTTTTCCAAACAAGTATTTAAATAAATCCCATCCTTTGGCCGGTACCTCAGCATCCTTGATGTCATGTTGTCTATCTACAAAAACCTTATCTATTATGGGGCCTTGAAACATGATCTTTCCTTAGAATTTGTTCATTATCGCACCTAAATTCTTCAATTGGTCCAATATATCATCATGAAGGCCTCTCTTAGGGGTAGAACTAGAAGCCTTCGCCTTTGGGGGTACCATTCTCATGATTTTAACAACCCAGGGTTTTCTAAGGTTCCAATTTAGGGTTTCCAGTAAGGTGGTTTAGGTGTTCCTAAAAGGCACACATAAACTAAGGAAATCTTGAAATAGTTTGACAACAATTCTATGAGCGTCAAACCTTAAAATAAACCTAACTTGCAATATTTATCTTAGAAAAGGAAAACACACATAAATTCGAGTGAAATTGAGTACAAAGGATGAATGTTTTACTTACTGGTGCTTGAATTACAGAAAACCCTAATTTTGGATGCAAGAAAGCTTGCATTACACATGAACAATCTTCAATTCTCTTTAAGATGATTTGGTAACCTGAAATATACTTTAAATATTGCTTTTATGGTGAAAATATCCTTAAATTCGATGGAAAAACATAAATTCCACCATTACTACTCGCTCATACAAACCATAATGGCTCCATCAACCAATTTTCATAATTTTAAAACACAATTGTCAATTTGAAGGTGATTTGGATCATCGAATAGCTTAGATCAAGTCAAACGAGTTTGAAAATCGTTAATAAGATTGTCTTCAACATCAGACCAATGAGAACATTCCATGTTCAGAAGTCATGCATCATCATCTTAGGCGCTTCCATCCTCTATAAGCCTTTAAAATAGCTATGTGTTGTTTTCTTGCTATCTCGCATGAGTCTGTTGGGATGCAGACCAAGAGTTGTGAGCTAGTGAGGAACGGTTAAGATCAAGCTCATACATTCCAGCTTGTGCACCCTTTAACCTTCCATGCTTATGCTTACACTTAGGAACTTTTCAGCTTATGTCTTAGATCTCAGCAAGATGAATGATCAAGATTATAACATCTCGACAACCTTTTAACCATAAACTATCAAGTTCTTTTAGTAGCACGACCTTTAGCCACCCCTAAGTCATCTCAAATATTTGGTGAAATATTTTTCCTTATTCTATAGTTCTCTTAATGCCCAAGATCATGTCACGTGTCATTCACCTGCTGTCCCACAAGCACCTTAGATCGGCTTAAAAAACCTACCACGGGATGGTGGGGTATGGACCAGATTAATTCAACATCTTCCATCACAACTATTGATTTGAAGGACCCACCACTATTGAATTTTAAAAGGCTTGTGAGGCCCACCAAAGATACTTTCCACACGGTGTATGCCTGCTATCCTGTAAGGTATTTTCCTTGAATATTTTAATAGCTGCAGACTAGGGAGGAACCAATTGACATTGAGTTGTGGGGCCAAGCTGAGTCTTTAAGGAATTTTTATTACACATTCTTTAGGTTTAAAACTTAAAATGGGGCCATCCCTAGGTATTTCAACTTAGACATAGACATAAACCATTTCAACCCATGTCTAAAGTGCAAAAATAAAACATTAAAATTATTGGCTCGCTTAGACTTAGGACTTTAGGAAAATATTTAAAATTGTATGCACCCGGTATTTGCTAGGACAAAGGGTTTGGTTTACCAATGACATTAATGGCTCAAGTTGTGACTTAAATGAAGAGGAATGGGAAAACATAGGTCAATTCTTATTTAGAAAAAAAGGTTAAGGTCCTTGCATTATTAGGGTCTTAAGAAGGTTTTAGCCCTAAAGATGAACCCTAGCAGATGGAGAATGAAACCCTAACCCTTAGAAAACTAGTGAATGGTAGAAATATTGAAATGTAACCATGGAACCACTAAAAATTTCAAATTCCTATCAGTGGCTCTATTGGGGATGTTTGTTCAACATGAATAGAGTGAGATTCCAAAATTTCTTGGTAGACCAGACCACATAGAACACAGATAAACCCAAAAACCAAAGGACACTTGGACAAGAAAAAAAACCAAACCTATTTGCAAACCTATACAAAGAAACATATTTTACATGGAAAAATAACATACCTCAAGTGAAGTATGGCTTCAATAACTATCCATGTACTAGAAATTCAAGAAGTTCACCAATTAGATTTTTCAAGTAATATGAATCCTCACCATGTGTGTTGCTGATCAGATATGGTCCTAGCCAAAGAGCATCAAATTTACCATTCTTTCCTTTTTCCTGTGCTCTTGAATTCCACATTAACACCATATCCCCAACTTCAAACTTTCTACAGGAAGACCCTTTATCATATAAGTTTTTTACTTGAAGTTGCATCTTCATGTTCTTTTGTTGTGTTGCTCTTCTAGTCTCATCAAGTTCAACCAATGCATTGATCCTTATTTTTATTTCATCTGGGATGTCATCTTCACACTCTTGGATGAATTTGTACACTTACAAAAAATTGTTAGTATGCATCCTAGAATCAATTCCATAAACTAAATCATATGATGACTACCATGTTTCCTTCTTTATGGTTACTTTATCAGCTCATAGAGCTTGTCTTAACTTGGAGTCCTATGCCCTCTTGTTTTTCTCTATCACCCTTTGGATAATTTTTATCAAAATTTTATTACTAGACACAACTTGTCCATTTCCTTTTGGGTGATAAGGGGATGAATATGAGAGTGAGATCTCATATTTGTTGCAAAATTCAACAAATTATTCTGACCAAAAATGGATAGCATTTTTAGTTACTAGTTGCTCTAGTACCCCAAACCTGGTCAGAATATTGTTCATCAAAAAATCAAAAATCACTTTACTAGTTGCCCTCTTTGTGGGAATAGCCTCTATCCATTTAGTAAAGTAATGTGTAGCTACTAGTATCCATGAATTTCCTCCACTTGACTTCTCTACAATCTCACCAATGAAGTCAACCCCCATTGTTGGAATGGTGCTTGCATTGCAGCTAGCCTAAGAGGTAAGTTTCTAGAAATATTTAGCTTACCAATAAACCTTTGGCATGCATCACATGCTCTTACCAATTTTTTTGCATCCTTGAAGAGTTTTGGCCACCAAAACCCTACCCTCAAAATCTTATGCGTAGTTTTTTTTTCCATATGGTGACCCCCAAATACACCATTGTGCATTTCATGTAAAATTTCTTGGGCTTGTTGTCCATTTACACACTTGAGCAATACTCCATCCATATTTTTCCACCATAGTTTATTATCAATAATTACATATTTGATGGCTTGGAGATTTAGTGTCCTTTTTTCATTATCTTTCATCCCCTCAAGGCATGACAGATTCTACAAATAGTATACAATGTGTCTATACCATCTAGAAGTTTGCATATCACAAATAGGATATACATCAATAATATTAGCACTATTTATCTGATTGGCCTCTAAATTTGACTCACCCATTAGTTTTTCCAATCCTTGTCCTCTCACAAGCTTTCTAATCTCAATTTCAATGTTGAACTCTTGGATCCAATTGATCCATTTGCACCTTCTTCCAGTAACCTCTTGTTAACTAAAAAATGTCCTTAACAGTAATTGAAGGCACATATGCAACAATTGTTGCACCAACTAGATAGGTTATGAAGTTTTTTATTTCCCTCACCAAAGAATATGCCTACTTATTAGTCGTGTCATACTTTAACTCTGCAACTTTCAATGACTTGCTAAAAAAGGAAATTGGATGTTGATATGCCTCATCATTTTTCTGTAGAAGCACTACAACAATAGTGTGAAACAAAGAAAAGGAAAATAGTTGGAAAGGCTTAGAGAAATCAAGAGACTTCAAAACTGGTGTCTCCTTAATAGCCTTTTTTATGCTTACAAAATCCTTAGATGGCTCTTCACTCCATGCTATCTTCTCATCCTTCTTCAACATTTTTGAAATAGGTCTAGTGATTTCTACAAATTTTGTTACAAATCTCCTTAGAAAGTTCACTTGACCAAAGAAAGACTGTATGCCCTTCACACTTTTAGGATGAGGAATTCTATCAATTGCAACCACTCTTTCTAGATCAATCCTCACTCATTTGGATACTATATGTCCCAATAAATTTCCTTCAATAACCCCAAAGGTACACTTTTTTGGATTGAGGGATATTCCATACTTCAAGGCTCTGATGAATATCTTCTACAAATGCATAGAATGTTCTTATTTTTGGAGTAAGCAGTCAAATCATCTTGGTAGAATTCCATGAAGATGTCTACAAAATCTGAGAAAGCTACATCCATAGCTCTTTGAAAAGTGGCACCAACATTTGTTAAGCCAAAAGGCATTATGGCATACACATAGGTGCCCCAAGGAGTTATAAATGTAGTCTTGTACTGCTCAGACTCCTTAACCTTAACTTGGTTATATCCTAAAAAACCATCCATCATTGACAATAGTTCATAGCCAATCACCTTTTGTAACATGGCTTTAATATTAGACAATGAATAGTTGTCCTTCAAAGATGACACATTGAGATTTTTGAAGTCAACACAAAATCTAATGTCACTATTTTTCTTTCTTACTAGCTGTAGAAGAGGGGGATTTGCTACTCACGAGTTCTCTTCATTTAGAGAGCCTCACTGGGCGAACTGCCCTAATCTACCTCAATGGAACAACAACGAGAGTTTCAAAATCTGAAAGAGCAGGTCACAAAGATTTTCTAGACAAACTGGCAGGCTCTCATCCAAAGGACGTCAGCACAGAATAAGGATGACAGCGTGGTGCACTGGCATCTCGAAAGCGCGCTAGTGTCTCGTACGGTCCATAGAATGAGAATGTCTCAAAAAATGCCTAAATAACTACTTCTACTCTGATTATTGAGAAATTACATAATGTAATAAAGTAATTGAAGGTGATAGAAATGAAATAAAGTAAAGTAGAAATGATAAATACAAGGAGAAGAAAGGAAAGAAATACTTACAACCATGCAAGTGATGAAGCCTCCACCAAACGAATTCCTTCAAAACCCGCGTCTGTAAGATATTTGGAGAAAGTGTTGGGGATGTCTAGGGGTTCTCCTCAGTCAAACCCCCATTTTGGTGTTCCCACCTCCATAGATAGCCAGATAGAAAGAGAGAGACAAACTGAAATGGAAGATGTGTGTGGTGAAAGCAAAACTCACTCAGGAGTAGATCCCACACCACAAAGTAAACAAGTGTGTGATAAAAGAAAAGCCCGCTTGAGGAGGAGAACTTGTATCACAAAAGAGGTGATAAAAGCAAACCCCACTCAAGGAGGAGAACCCATATCACCAAGTAAGTATGCAAGTATTAGGGGATATGGAATCCCAAGATGCTCACAAGCATGAAGTGAAGGAAACAAAGTAGCAAGAGTGGAGCTAAGAGAGCTTGAGAGAGCTTGAAGTTGCTACAACAAGCTGTATTAAACTGTGCAAAATGCTAGAGATTGGAATGAAGCTAGAGTGAAGCTAGAAATGGAGGAAGAGTTGCAAATGAAGTGAAATGGCATCTTTTAAAGAGAGAAAGGAAGCAAAAGGAAGCTTCTCAGGCAGTTACAAAGAATCCTGAGTTGTTTCCACTGAAAAACTTATCTGACAAGTGGAAGACATGCTTGGAAATGGTTTCTTGAGTGTTGAAACATCACAGGACTCTAGAGTGGTGTGTAGACGTCTACGTAACACGCTAGTGTCCAAACATGTCGCGCTACAAAACAAAGTGAATGGGAAAAGCACAAAGTTCAACAAAAATTTAACACGTAAGGGTGGTTGCTAAAAAGGGGTGTTGGAGCATCCTAAAAGGGAAAAGGCTGATGCAAGGGCTAAAATAAGCCTACTCAAGATGCTAAGGGAGTGGACACTAAAGTGGATGCAAGAGTGTATGTGAAATTATGAGGGGTACAATTTTATGACTATAAATTTTCCCCCCACTTTAGCAGGCATATGAATCTACATTAATATGCACTCTAAAGGAAATCTACTAAACATAAATAACATCATATGCCAAAAGGATATTATAGAGGAAGCAGATAACTCAAGTTGAATCACGTAAGCATGCCCCCAAGTTGATGATCTGCAAAACCAATACATTAGACAAGAAGAACTTGCACTAGACAAGAGTGTTAGAACATGAAAATCCACTAAAGGATTCAAGTCAGCAAAGTAAAGAGACCTCGATGTAGAAGGTTGTCTCAATGCTATGCGTCTTCCCCAAACAATACATAGAACTTTAAGATGAAGAAAGGAAGGGCATATACTCGGGATGAAGAAGATGCAGATCTTTGATCTGGTATATATAAAAGAGAAAAGAGAGATAGAGTAACAAAAATGGATAAAGCGTGTGGTGAAAGAAAAACCCACTCAGGAGTAGAACCCGTACCACAAAGTAAGAGTGATAAAAGCAATCCCCGCTCAAGGAGGAAAACTTGTATCACAAAATATAGGTGATAAAAGAAATCCCTACTCAAGGAGGAAAACCCGTATCACCAAAGATAGGTGATAAAAGCAATCCCCACTCAAGGAGGAGAACCCATATCACTGAGGATAGGTGATAAAAGAAATCCCCACTTGAGGAGGAAAACCTGTATCACCAAAGATAGGTGATAAAAGCAATCCCCACTCGAGGAGGAAAACCCGTATCACCAAAGATAGGTGATAAAAGCAATCCCCGCTTGAGGAGGAAAACCTGTATCACCAAAGATAGGTGATAAAAGCAATCCCCACTCAAGGAGGAAAACCTGTGTCACCAAAGATAGGTGATAAAAACAATCTCCACTCGAGGAGGAAAACCCGTATCACCAAATAGAGGTGATAAAAGAAATCCCCACTTGAGGAGGAGAACCCGTATCACCTAATGTAAAGGAGCTCTACAGGTTCTTAGTCCTATAGAGCAAGTAAATAGTCACGTAGACCATTGTCAAGTTGGAAGAATTTCAAAGGGGTCCCTTGGGAACCCTTCAAAAGGAAGAGGGGTCCACTCAAGGGATGCGCTATTTGGAAAGTGAGGTCTATTTAGGCTGCCCCCAAGCTAGACGCAGAGACATGAAATAGGTCTAGTCAGGCGACCCCCAAGCTAGACGTGAAAGAATCCATTTGAAGGAGAAGCTTTCAAAGGGGAACCCTTCAAAAGAGAAAGAGGGGTCCTCTCAAGTGATGCTTCAGTTGAAAGATAGAGAGAAGAGAGGAGGGTCAATAGAAGGACACACACATCTCTAGAACAAGTTATGACTGCCCCCAACATATATGGGAGGAGAACCATGCCAGATGCTCAGAACAAACAGGATAGAGGTAAACCTCGATATGACTTTTCATTTGAAGTAAAGGAAGGTGCATCAATAAAATGGGATTTTGATGACACTTGAATCACAAAGTTGTATTTTATCTTTCAAGGCCTTACATTCACTTCTGGAATGGCCAGACACTCGATGGTATGCATAGAAAGGATGTGTTGCTTTATCATGTTTATGAAATTTCTTACGTGTAGGAGAAGGAAGAGTGATTAAGTAGGCTTTTAGAAGCTGCAACAAAATACACTCTTTCTCAGATAAAGGGTGAGGAGTGGGAAGCAATCCTTTCTCTTGTGGAGAAAGGTTTGGATTCTCACAAGAAGAAGAAGAAGGCATGCAGATAGAAGACAAAGGAGGAGGGTCTCCATAGAGAGCATTATTCCAACAACGGGGATCACACTCTTCTATGAGATCACTATCAACGTTCTTGATAGGGATAACAACATTATCCTCTTTAACAACAGTGTGATCATCTTCCTCAAAAGGAGGATCAATACTAAGAATATTACAATTCGTATCCACATTATCTCGTGATGTAGAAGAATGATCATCTTTGATAGCAGGTTTGGATGATGTTGTCGGAAGGTCTAAGTGGATCATGTTGAATTTATATTCCTGAATGAAAGAATCTGTAAATTCTAGAGAACCCAAATCATCACCAAGACATGCATTCTCTTGAGAAGTAGGAGTAGAATTAGTATTCCTTGCTTTAGAAGGATCTTCCTTAGGGACATTTATCTCAAGAGTATCCTTTGCATTAGGTAATGCTGGAGCAAACATTGACACATTGGAAGACACTTAAGGGATAAGAGTGGGCACAACCGAAGCTTGACCTCCAACTGCTATCTCACACAAGTGCATAGCATCAGGGTCAACCTTGACTATGACTACTTTATTATTGTAAATGAACTTAATAGATTTATGCAAGGTAGACATGACTACACCCATAGCATGGTTCCATGGTCTACCAAGAAGAAGGTAATAAGGTAAGTTTTCTACCATAACATATACAAGGGTAGATACAGTAATGGGTCCCAACCTCAAAGGCAAGACTATTGTGCCTAGGGCTTTCCGACCAACGTTATCGAACCTGAGAATGACAACATAAGAAGTATTACGAGAAGATGGGTCAATATTAATCTTAGGCAATACATCAATACTACACACATTGAGTGTTGAACCGACATCAATGAGAGCACACATAATGCCAATTTTATTAATATTAACTATAATTATTAGAGGGTCCACTTGCTTCTACACTTTTGAAGGCAGGAGCTCTTGTGGATAGAACATAATATTGAGCCAATTCGTACGAATATACGCCATCAACGCATCAACATTCATTGGCCTAGCAGAAGAAGGCAAGAGGATCTTTTGCAATGCTTCTTGAAGCATACCTTGGTAAACCAAAGCAAACTGAAGCAAGTCCCACAGTGAGATCTTATCCAGAGGAACCCGAGGTTGCTCGATAAGATCATAATCATTGGGTGCTCTAGTTGTAGGTTTAGGAGTTTGAGGAAGGTTTGGTTTTTTATTTATACTTGTATACCTTGGAATTTATCCTATTCTACTGCATAAAATAACTCAAAATACGAATGATAAAGAAAACCAAGGACACCTCAAGATTAGCCATAAGAGAGTGATAAAACAATAAGGAAAATAGATAACACAAGACACGAATAGTTTTACCTTCCTTGCTGTTGATGTCTCTTTGATTGGCCCTTGCTTGGAATGATGTGTGTGCTCCTTGATGGCTTTTGATGTGGCTAAAATGGAAGATTTTACTATGTGCTTGGATATGAATGCAAGTGAATGTAATTGAAGGCTAGATGAGTGCATAAAATGGCAGCATGTAGTTACAAAAATTCAAAGTGTTTGAGAATGCAAATTGGCATCATAAGGTTATGAAAATCAAAAGTGTTGAAAATGCCCTTGAGGGGGGGTATTTATAGGAAAACTTGAATTCTCTAGAGAATTCAATGGTTGAGATTGATCCAACAAGGTCAAGATGAAGGGCTATGGTGGGTTGAGAACCCACAATCCCTCACATCTTGACATGTGGAGGGTGAAGTGGCTAAAGGGAGATGAGGTGTAAGTGAGGTGTCAAAAAGGTACATGAGGTGGAGGAAAGACAAGTGCCTTCCAAGTACATTGGGAGATGGGAAGAATCTTGGGTGAATAAAAGTGAATTAAAAATTCACAATGATTGGAAGAATCTGGTGGATAAGACAATGCTCCTAAAAGGTGGGAGTTTGTCACATGTGACTTGATGTGACAAGTCAAATATTCTAGAAGGTGCATGGGAAAAGGGGATTCTAGAAGGAATAAAATGTGAATTAAAAATTCACATGGGGAAGAGAGGAGCCTAGGGTGAATAAAAAGGAATTAAAAATTCCTTGGGAGATGGGGAGTTGAAGGTACTAATTAGGTTTGACTAATCAGTAATTAGAGGATAATTAGGGGCTAATTAGGATTAGAAGCCAACTTGCAAAAGTTGGAGGATGTGACACATCCTAATCAAGAATTAGCATGTACATCCTTAATGAAGAGATTAGGGATGGATTAGGATTAGATGAAAATGACGTGGGGGATTAAATAAATGTAATATTTATTTAATTCATTTGATGAAAAGGGGATTAAGGAGGGTAAGGTATTTAATTATTAATTAAATACCTTAGGGATTTGGCAGAATTAAGGATATTAATTAAATAATATTATTACTTAATTAACTCAAATAAGAGGATGTTTAGACGAAAAGTGATAAACTTGGATAAATTAAGTGTCCAAATTTGGATGTCTACAATACTATTCTCATAAGTGTGGGCTACCACTCTGTAAGAGGGAGCCATAGAAAGATCAGGGGAGTCGCTATTAAATGAAACACCATTAATAGAACAAACCCTTTTGGGAGAAGGACTAGTTGGAGTCACGTAAATGACTGGTCTCTTAGGATTTTGAGGGGTAGTAGAGACATACATTATATTTACAGACTCATCACAACTAGTAAAACAATTATTTGAAGACATATTCTCAACATCGATCCAAACATGATAAAATGTGGAATAATTATTTGAAGAAATATTCTCAACATTGATCTAGGGAGAATCATATGTGGAAGGAGGTTCATCGTTTGCTAATGCATCATCTCTAGAAGAGAGTGCATTAGAACATAGATGAGATTCATCATTCACAAATGCATCATCTCTAAAAGAGAGTGCATTGGAATGAAGGGAAGGTAGAGTAACATTAAGAAAGGTATCAATGATTTCATCTTCTTGCAATAGAATATCCTCCAAAGCCAGATGACTTTTGTGAGAAGGATCAAAGACACCAAGTGACATGGGTAAAGCCAAGTCACTATCACATGCATGAAATGGAATATCATTAACATTTCTAACAAAATTAGATACTAAACTAATAAAAGAAGATATTAAATCCATTATGATTTTTTTGGTATTTTCTATGTTTTAGTAATTTGCATTTTCGAAGGTCTCCGGAGCAAAATTTGAGGTCAGAACTTGCATCGATCCCTAAAATTTAGCTACCAAAGGAATATTTTAGGGACTGAACTAGTTCCCTAGGAGACCTTTCCAATGGTGCAAACAGTTCTGAATTCCGAACACTGAGTCAAAAGTTATGACCCCACCAAGTGGGGGTAAATAAATTCCTAGTTTTTTTGAAAAAGTACCCGCTTCATGTCGGGTTCACCAAAATGTAGAAGAGGGAGATTCGATACTCACGAGTCCTCTTCACTCAGAAAGCCTCATGGGGTGAATTTCCCTAATCTACCTCAATGGAACAACAGTGAGAGTTTCATAATCTGAAAGAGCAGGTCACAAAGATTTTCTAGATAGACTGACAGGCTCTCAACCAAAGGACGTTAGTGAGGAATAAGGATGACAGCATAGCACATTGGCATCTCAGAAGCACACTAGTGTCTCATACGGACTAGAGAATGAGAATGTCTCAGAAAATGCCTAAATAACTACTACTCTAATTATTGAGAAATTACAGAATGTGATAAAGTAATAGAAGGTGATAGAAATGAAATAAAGTAAAGTAGAAATGATAAAGACAAGGAGAAGAAAGGAAAGAAATAATTACAACCATGTGAGTGATGAAGCCTCCACCAAACGAATGCCTTCAAAACCTACGTCTGTAAGATATCTAGAGAAAGTGTTGGGGTTGTCTAGGGGTTTGCCTCAGTCAAACCCCCGTTTTGGTGTTCCCACCTCCATGGACAACCAAATAGAAAGAGAGAGACAAACCAAAATGGAAGAAGCGTGTTGTGAAAGCAAAACCCACTCAGGAATAGAACTTGCACCACAAAGTAAACAAGTGTGTGATAAAAGCAAACCTCGCTCGAGAAGCAGAACCCGTATCACAAAGGAGGTGATAAAAGCAAACCCCATTCGAGGATGAGAACTTGTATCACCAAGTAAGTATGCAAATATTAGGGGATATGGAATCCCAAGATGCTCACAAGCATGAAGTGAAGGAGACAAAGTTACAAGAGTGGAGCTAAGAGAGCTTGAGAGAGCTTGAAGCTGCTACAACAAGCTATATTAAACTGTGCAAAATGCTAGAGATTGGAATGAAGCTAGAGTGAAGCTAGAAATAGAGGAAGAGTTGCAAATGAAGTGAAAGGACATCTTTTAAAGAGAGAAAGGAAGTAAAAGGAAGCTTCTCAGGCGGTTACAGAGAATCCTGAGCCGTTTCCACAAATAAACTTAGTTGACAAGTGGAAGACATGCTTGGAAATGGTTGCTTGAGCATTGACACATCATAGGACTCTAGCATAGCGCCCATACCTCTATGCAGTGCACTAGTGTTTGGACATGTCATGCTACAAAACAACATGAACAGGAAAAGCAAAAAGTTCAACGAAAAGTTAACACGTAAGGGTGGTTGCTAAAACTTGGGGTGTTGGAGCATCCTGAGAGGGAAAAGGCTGATGCAAGGGCTAAAATGAGCCTACTCAAGATGCTAAGGGAGTGGACACTAAAGTGGATGCAAGAGTGTATGTGAAATTGCGAGGGGTGAAATTTTACAACTATACATTGGCATAATATTGGACACCCAAGTTGATTGTCTAATGGGCTTGATAATGCTTGCATCTCTTAGCTTCATTAGCTCCTCTTGCATTTTAGGTGCCAAAGAAGGGTTGATAGGCCTTTTCTTTTGCCTAAAAGGCTTAGCATCTGATTTAAGAGGAATTACATGTTGAAACAAATCCTATTTGTAGGCCTCAAGTCAACATATGACTAGGAAAACACATGCTTGTATTTTTTAAGTAAAGTAGTCAACATTGCTTTAACTTGGGGCTTCATCCTTTTTCCCACATACACCTTTTTTGGGGTATTTTTCATACCCAAATTTACTTCTTCTAAATCTTCTTGGTGTGTGGATGCTTGTTAGGCATTACTTTTATCGGGGCCATCTAAAACCCTTTCTAAGGCTACTAGACTCTTTGGGATCTTGTTAGTTTTGAGTTGGATTATTTCATTGTCAAATACAATTTCTTTTCCATTGACCACCTCAAAAAATTCCCCAAAATCAATTTCTTGACTCTCATATTGATCTATACATTTCAAAAACTTAAATATGCCTTCATCATCATTGAAGACTTGCCAATTTTGTATATTTTCAAGAATTGATGGCCTTGTTTGCATCTCAAATTTGGAGATGCCTACAAAAGTTATATCATCTATTTAGAAAGCAATGTTGGCTAGAAAATATGCCACTTGATTTTCATTCCTCTCTAACCAATCAATACCAAAATCATCAAATTGTTCAATTGAATCCCAAACAACATTTCTATATTGTTTCAACCTTTTATTCTTAGATGAAAATTTGGATCTAAATTGGGAAATAACCAATTTTGAGTCATGAATGAATCTCAACTTCTTAATTCCATGCTTCTCAGCTAGTTTCAATCCTAGTAGTAAAGCCTCATACTCTTCTACATTATTTGTACATACAAATAATAGAGAAAATGAAAATTTAAATGTTTTTCCATTAGGAGAAATAAGAATAACTCTTGCACCTAATCCTTCTTTTGCACAAGCACCATCAAAATATAGAGTCCATAATTCATCATTATTTTCTTGTTAAAAAATTTCATTTTCCAAAGGTGCATGTTGCTTGTGTTCCTCCTCTTGTAACTCTTTGATTCTAAAATTTTCATGCCAGTATCAACAAAATGAATCCTATCTTCATTTGCAAGGTATTCAATCATGTGTGGAGCTCTTGGCTCCCTAATGAGCTATGCATCGTTCCCCTCAATTGGGAAAGTAGCATATGACATGTCACATTGCATGCTCCCTCCCATGGATGCACTCCACTTTCTTGACAGTAACATTCCATAATTAGGTGGAATGTCCACCACTACGATACTCATGGTGAATTCTTTATCTAGAAAGGAAAAAATTCTAAATGGAACATCTTTGATAACTCCAATGACAGGTACTTCCTTGGACTCCATGGCATAACACTTGCCATATGCACTATTTATCTTCAACCCCATTTCTTTCATTATTTTTACTAGCATAATATTGGATGAAGCTCCTAAATCAATCATGCAGTTCTTCACCAACTTCCCATCAATAATAAGAGTTGCATAAAAATGATCTACCTGGCTTGGAAAAGTTGTAATAGTAGAACCCAGGTAGATTTGAGGGATATCAGTTATTACCCCCTCTACCCCTTCACTATTTGGTTCATTTCTACTCACTTTAGGTTGAGTAGACACCCCCTTTTCATCACAGGTTGTAGTCACACCATTGATAAGGGAGACTGCCTTTTGTTTATGTTCATCAATTCTCATCATTTCAAGCAAAAGGGCTATGACTTTAACTTGAGATGACAACTGAAACATATCCACAAAAATATACTTAGCCAGATCATAAAATACTACACCTTGTTCACCAACTCTATCCCTCTATTGTTCACACTTCTCTTCAGTCCATTTGAGGTCATCCTTCCTTCCTTGCTCCACTTTCTACTTTTGATCCTTTACTTTCACAATCAAAGACACAACACCATCATCAACCTTTACTGTTTCATTTTTCTTCCCCAGATTTTATTTCCTTTATTTTCCTCAATCTTGAGCTCATCCACTTTAACCTTTGGTTTAGTCCCCTTCTTTTCTACATTTTGCTCCTTGATTAATAAGCTACTAGCCTTACCTTAAGCACCATTTACAATTCTATTTCTCAAATGGTAAATACTCTTGGCTTGTGCAACAATGACAACTATCATTGTCTCAATCTCTTCATTTGATGGTCTTCTTAAAACCACATTTAGCTCATCTATCTCTAAAGTATAGAAATTATGATCACTTTCATTATCTTCATAGAAAAAACTTTTTTGGTGATAAGAATTTGACTTATGTCTCTAATTATTAACATCTATTTCATGTGATTCTTCATCACATGAACATTCTTCATCGACTAAATCTGATTTTTTCATGAGCACATTTATTTCTTCATCATTTTCATGAGATGAATCATAACCATCAGGTGCATTTTTTTCCTACTACACATTTATCAAAAGAATGTGGTAATTGACAAGCAATACACCATGGGGGTTCATTAGCAAAATTGCAAAGTTCTTTTGCAATAGATCTAGAGGAACTTTACCTTGTGTGTTCTTTTTGGTTGTTTAGGATTGGCTTTCCATTATGCCAATTGGTATTGTATGGTTGATCATGTAATCTAGGAGGCCTTTCATTTCCCAACCCCTTTTCTTTCTTCACCAACCTATAGTTCAATTCCTTTATTGTACTCATGATCTTCTACAATTTCTCCTCAAAAAAAGATCCATTTTCTATTGATCCCTTATCTTTGCTTTGGATTCTTTAAGATTTTTACATCTTCTCTTCTTCCTACCTTTCTAGAAGCTCTTATGTTACTTTCTATATGCAATGCAATTTTAAAAGCATCCCTCAAATTTTGGGCAATGGCTAACTAGCCCCATAAATGCACCAAGGCATGGATGAGCACATACCATCATTGTAACTACACTCTATCTCCATTCTTCAATGAGTTAAACTGTTGGTCACCAAGTTAACTGTCGTGAGATGCAAAAACATACAACTACAACTTTTCATAGACAACATTTTTTTGGAAGACTACAGGCAATAGTAGTATCTTTTTTGTTGTTTGTATTTTTTTTCTGGCAATGCAAGTTTTATCTATATAGCTTTAATCTTTTTTCTTTTCTTTTTCACTTTAATATTTTTTTAATCAAATACGATGTATTTTTCAGGAAGGCTTTATATTATTAAATCTCAAAATTGTAATATTTTTTTATTAAATTTTTTATTTTAAATATATATTTTTAAATTTTTAATCATAATTTGTTTAATTTCTTTCATTTTCTTTTTATAAATTATAATTAATATATTTGTATCTAAAATAAATTATGTAATAAATGTTGAAAAA
Source organism: Sequoia sempervirens (assembly GCA_007258455.2). NCBI lineage: Eukaryota > Viridiplantae > Streptophyta > Pinopsida > Cupressales > Cupressaceae > Sequoia > Sequoia sempervirens. The sequence goes on from VDFB02337409.1 coordinate 37,349, forward strand.
CATTATTTTCATATATCTATTGCACTTTAAGTCATAAGTCTTGTAAAAAATAGATAATATGGAAACAATATCTTCCATAAAATTATTTTATTCATTATAACTTAAGTATATGAAAATAACTCATACATTTTTTTAATTATTTTTGTGTGTTAGCTCTTTAAAAAAAAATATTGACACACTCAAATCATTACCCTCCACCCCTTGTTGTAACTACTCATGTAATTAAAATTAGAATATATAATTATTTTAAAATTAATTTAAAGACTTGTTTTAAATTTAAATATTTTAAATTTTATTTTAATTATTTTTATAAAATTTTATAAGACATTTGAAAATTTAAATCAGAAGTTGTATATTTTAAATTTATGATATAATTACTATTGAAATCATAGTTTAGATTTGAGTCTGTAATAATATTTATAGTATAATTATTATTGAAATAATATTTTAGTGTTAGGAGTTAACTTGTTTTTAAACTTCGTTTTAAAATTTTCTAGTTTTTTATGAACCTCTATTAAAAATATTTATAAATCAAATAATATCTATGAACTTCACATTTTAGGATTAAATGTAAGAGTGATACTTTTAATTATTTAATATTAAAATTTATGGTATAATTACTATTGCAATCAGTTACTTGATTTATTAACTCCACTTAAAAGTTTCAAGTTTCTTGTAAAACTATATTAAAAATATTTATAAATCAAACAATAGCTATGGACTTCACTTTTAAGGATTAAACCATTTTATCAAAGTACATATTCTACATTTTTAAGGAAGAAATTGTGAATATATGTGAAATTAAAATTTATGTTATAGTTACTAGTGAAATCATATTTTAGGGTTTGAGTCACTTGTTTTTTTAACTTTGCCTTAAAAGTTTCTAGTTTCTTATAAACTATATTAAAAATATTTATAAATCAAATAATAGCTATGAACTTCACTTTTAAGGATTAAAAGTAAGAGTGATACTTTTAAGTATTTAATGTTAAAGTTACTTGATTTTTTAACTCCCTCTTAAAACTTTCAAGTTTCTTGTAAAACTCTATTAAAAATATTTATAAATCAAACAATAGCTATGGACTTCACTTTTAAAGATTAAACCATTTTATCTAAGTACATATTCTATTTTTTTAAGAAGAAATTATAAATATATGTGAAATTAAAATTTATGGTATAGTTACTATTGAAATCATATTTTAGGATTGGAGTCACTTGTTTTTTTAAGTCTTTCTTAAAAGTTTCTAGTTTCATATAAAACTCTATTAAAAATCTTTCTAAATCAAATAATAGCTATGAACTTCACTTTTAAGGATTAAAAGTAAGAGTGATACTTTTTTTTATTTAATATTAAGTTTCTAGTTTCATATAAAACTCTATTAAAAATATTTCTAAATCAAATAATAGCTATGAACTTCACTTTTAAGGATTAAAAGTAAGAGTGATACTTTTGAGTATTTAATATTAAAATTTATGGTATAATTACTATTGCAATCACATTTTAGGGTTAAAGTTATTTGATTTTTTAACTTCCTCTAAAAAGTTTAAAGTTTCTTGTAAAACTCTTAAAAATATTTATAAATCAAACAATAGTTGTGGACTTCACTTTAAGGATTAAAATTGAGAGTGATTGTTTTAAGTATTTAATAGTAAAATTTATGGTATACTACTATTGAAATCAAATTTTAAGGTTTGAGTTACTTGTTTTTAACTATGTGTTAAAAATCTGAATTTCCTTATAAAACTCTATTAAAAATATATATAAATCATTAAATAGCTATGGACTTCACTTTTAAAGATTAAGCTAGAAAAAAATTAGACAAAGTTAAAAAACAAGTTAACTCCTAATACTAAAATATGATTTCAATAATAATTATACTATAAGTATTAATATTAAATATTTGTTGCTCTTATTTTTAATTCTTAACAAATAAAGTTCATATATTTGATTTATAATACTTTTAATAACTTTTTATAAGAAACTTGAAAGTTTTTAAGAGAGCCTTAAAAAAACAAGGGACTCCAATCCTAAAAACTTTTATGAGAGCCTTAAAAAAACAAGTGACTCCAATCCCAAAATATTATTTATACATACTTTTAATAGAATTTTATAAAATACCCATTCAACTCTAAAATATGATTTCAATAGTAATTATATCATAAATTTATAATATACAACTTCTAATTTAAATTTTTAAATATATTATAAAATTTTATAAAGAAGGTTAAAATAAAGTTTAAAATATTTAAATTTAAAACAAGTCTTTAAATTAATTTTAAAATAATTATATATTCTAATTTTAATTACATGAGTTGTTACAACAAGGGGTGGAGGGTAATGATTTGAGTGTGTCAATAATTTTTTTTTAAATAGCTAATACACATAAATAATAAAAATAAAATGTATGAGTTATTTTCATATACTTAGATTATAATGAATAAAATAATTTTATGGAAGATACTGTCTCCATATTATCTATTTTTTATTAGATTTATGACTTAAAGTGCAATAGATATATGAAAATAATATTTTTCAACATTTATTACATAATTTATTTTAGACATAAATATAATAATTATAATTTATAAATAAACAAATTTTGATTAAAAAATTAAAAAAATATATATATTTAAAATAAAAATCTTTAATAAAAAATAATTACAATTTTGAAATTTAATAATAAAAATCCTTTGTGAAAAATTCTAGGATTTGTTAAAAAAATATTAAAATGAAAAAAGAAGAAGAAAAATTAAAGTTTTATAGATAAAACTTGTATAGCTAAACAAAAAAAAATATAGAAACAACAAAAAAGATACTAATATTGCCACAATCTTCCAAAAAAAATGTTTTATCTATGAAAAGTTATAGTTGTATGTTTTTGCATCTCACAACAGTTAACTTGGTGAGCAGAGTTGGTGAGTAGCAATTGAACTCATTGAATAATGAAGATAGAGTGCAGTTATGATGGTATGGGCTTATCCACGTCTAGGTGCATTTACAGGGCTAGATAGTTATTGCCCAAATTTTGAGGGTCCTTATCTCTTAAATGATAGCTCATTTTTTAGTCAAAGGCATTACAGTAAGTGACTAAACATACCTAATCATTTGGCCTCAAACCAACAAGTAGCTTGTACATGGCTTTCTAAAATATGGTATTGAAATCAAACACCATTTCATTTGATCCTTTACAAATGTTGTTAAACTCATTCAACATGAATCTAGGATCAATTTTATCACCATACTATTCTTTGAACACTCTTTTGAATTATTCCCATGACCTAATGCTTTCTACTAGAAAGCCTCTATGCCAATCTCTAGCATCTTCAGTGTGTGATTGCGTAAAAAGATTCATCTTCACATCCTCACTCTCCACCTCAAATTCATCCATCATATTATTAAATGGCCTTAGGTGATCAATTGGGCCTCCTTTTTAACAAAAAAAATACTCAAAGAGATCTACTCAATAGGCACCCCCATAGGCAGTGTTGAGTAACTATAATTTTTTATTTTGGCCAAAAATTGAGCCTAGAGCCTAAAAATTGAGTTTTTTCATTTTATACCCAAAAATTACACCTTTTGTAATATTAACATTAGGAGCAAGGTTGAAATACATCTTATAACTGATCATCACATTATGTGTGCTATATTGGACCTTGATTATCCATGTGCACTTTGGACTAGAATTTTTGAGATCTTTAGAGACCCTCATATCTCTCCATTCCCAAATGATCCTGCTACAGATTACCTCATTCCCCATAATGATGTAGATAATCTATACATTGATGATGATACTTTAGAGGAGCTTGAGTATATTATAATTTTTGCATGTTTTGATGGTACATGGACTTCTCTTTTTCTCCCACTTCTCTTATTGAGATGACATTTTAATCTTTTGTTGCTCCTAATGAGATTAGTATCGCTACATCCATGGATCATATTGATTCAATATAGCAGGGAATTCATCATTTTTTAGATATAGCTACTTGGGATTCATATATATTAGACATGTCATCATTATTTTTGGAATCTCATAGTGTAGATTTGAAGGATTTATTTGAGGACATTTGTCACCTCATTGATGACAACCCCATAATCATTGTTATCCCAATATCTTGATCTTTGAATATTGTTCTTCATTAGTCTTTATAGGCTTCTAGATTGACATCATCTAAATATGACATGCGGATATTTGATTAGTTCTTAGAGATATGCATTTGGATTTGGATTCCCTATTCATCTAAATTATGGGAATGAACTATATTATCACCAATGGATCTATTTCTTCCCAAGGGGAGAAATTTTATTTGTAGGAAATCATTTTTTATCTCTAAGCTATCATCACTGGCATATGAGCCACTTATTTATGGGGGATTAATAGTCTCATCTTTTCTATCCTGTTAAGGATATTTATTATAATTATGTGTGATATAAGAAATCCTTAGGGGGTTATGTTGAGTCTGTTAAAAGGCATAGGACAACTGAGAGGGGGGGTGAATCAGTTGTCACCAAATTCAAACACAAAAATTCACACTTATCAACTTCACAACCAAACTATTATGTTATTAAGTATGAACATGAAATGCATATAATAGAAAGCAAAATCAACACAATGAACACCAGATTTTACATGGAAAAACCAATAAGGGAAAACCATAGTGAGGATTAACTCACAATATAAAGTGATTCCAAAAACCAAATATATAAGGCTCACTGCCCAGAATAGGACCCACTGTCTGAATACAAAATCTCACTACTTACATAAGGAGGCTCACTGCCTACAAAAAGGATTACAAAATGAAATTAGCTTCACAACTGAAATGAACTAATAAGAGTGCACCTAACAAGTGCTGATATAGTTTTGGTGATGCTCAATAGACTGACTTAACACACTTCTTCAAATTTGCATCAATGCAATTCATCTCACTCTACAATCTTCAAAATTGTCTGACATATATATCTGACCTATTCACAAGCATCAATTAGGTCATCCTAATTAGATGCAATCCTTATTTATCAAAAATACCAACTGTCGGCTTCAAGCTTTCACAAAATATTTCCAAGTAATAAATCAAAACGTGTAGCACATTACATCGTGTCGACATAGACCTAAGATAGGTCACACATATATCCGCATAAAAAAATTAATTCACCATAACACCAATTATCCATGAGGTCGGCCAGAGATAGGCTTAACAACAAAATAATGCCGATACACCATACGAGCACTTGTGCATGAGAGATTCTAAACGTACATGCTTCCAGCATCCATAAACTATTTCCCAAAACCACAAGTAGCAACAATCAACCGTGAAGGATTGCAAACCAAAATACCGAAGGATGTAAACTGTATACCGATTCAGATACTGGACCAAAATATCGGATCAAACAATGACTTAGTCTTGTAGTCACAACTCATATGACATGGTGACATCAATGACAACACAAAAACTATATAGTTAGCCATTCTTCTTCATTCTTCCAACAATCTCCCCCTTTGTCATTGATGGCAACATGTGCCACAATATTCTCTCCCCCTATCATTAGTATTCTTTCCCCTTTTTAATCCTCTCTCCCCCTTTGGAATCAATGGAAAAGGGCAACCAAAAATAAGATGAAAACATATGTACATGGTAACATTGTATATACAAAGGAATTCCAACTCCTCATTTCAAACATTCAAGTGAAGATAACACTTTTTACATGAAAGATTTTCTTGTACCTTTCTCTTATGATCAGAAGAATCCTTTTCCAAGCAAGCAGAGTTGAATCCATCCTTTCACTCATACCATCCAATAAAGACAATTGCATAAAAGAGGATGTCTGGTCTGAAGAAAGACATTGTTGTTCACAATCTTCTGCATTAGAGAGTATTCTAGAGAGATGATCCAACAGGAGCTCAACAATTTCTTTAACCAACTAGAAGGTTTTAACCAAGTCTTCTCTTTTCCTCTAAGCAATCAAAAACTCCACTTGCAACTCACCAACTCTTGTTCTCTATTTTCCATTCTTGTCTTTGAAGAAATCAAAACTCTTTCTAATACAATTTATCTCAGATTCAATGGCTTCAATTATGCTTCTAAAATTTTCAACAACTGTCAGCCACTAGAGACAATACATGTAGATGTCATAGACTTCTTTGATGCATTATCTTTTCTCATTAATGTGTTTATATAACACTTGTTTGGATTTGACACATCTTCTCTCAATCATAGATTCAAGCTTGTGACCTTCAGGTCCTTCCAACAATGTTCTTTCTTCAATAACTTCTACCAGATCATCCAATAATGAGTCAGACACATCTAAAACTAAAATACCCCTATTGAGAAAATATTCAATCAATACATCATCAATCTTAAGTCTCATGATCAGAGAGCATGCACTCCACATTTCACCAACCTTTTTCATCTCACCTCTATCTAAAATCATCTATATATCTTTTGAATCAAAGGAGTTAGATCCAGATAGAAATTCTTCTTCATTCTTCTTTTCTTCCAAGATAGTGATAACTTCTTTTGTGATGGATTTTCTCCTTTTATATTCTAGAGGGGACTCACTAATGAAAACTTCCAATTCTTTCTGTCTAGAAGAGGATCCCTCTTCAAACTGACTAGGCACTAACATACCGAAGCACAAATTCATCTTTAGGGATGCAAAATATATTTTGCAAGCACTTGTATTTTCCTCCATTGATTCCAAATACTTGTAAACTTGTTTTCCAACAAGAATGCTAGATTCCCACTTAACATTCTCTCTTCCTAGTAGCGAGCTCGAAAAGTAAAATATCAAACATATAAGCAAAGACCCAAACCAAAAAGAATAACCCTTGACAAAAGACATTCTAAAATTCTCAATTAGGTTTTCTAGTAATAGGCTACACAAATCAAACTACTTGTTTTCCTTAACCATCATGTGTGCAAGATATATAGCAATAACCGAAGTTGAACCTTCACAATTTCTGAAATAGACTTTATAAGATATTTCATACGCAACATTCCTTATAGCAGGATCGGCAATAGTATTTATCAATAGAGCTCGAGGGTCTTTGTTGATACCAGTAAGTTCCTCCACATCTCTATATTTCACGGTTTTCTTCCCAGGGAGGTCCCCAACACTACATAAACCAATAATAGCTTCAATTGCTTCCTTCGTGATCTGATAGGGTTTGTCCAAAATAATACTATTGTCCTTGAATTGACTTAATAGGAACACGATAGATTCTTTATCTACAAACCAAGGAAATTGTCCCCATAAATCCATACCTAGGGTTTTTATGCTTTGCAATTCATTTGTCTTCAACCCTAGTTCCATTTCCTTCATCTTCCTAAGATCAAATTCTTCCAATTCAACACCCTTCAACTTCAACAGAATATCGCCACACGATCCTCTGTCCATCGCCATGCTTATCTTTCTTGAATTCATTATTGTTCAATCAAAATTTATTCGTTTTCCCTTCTTCCCCTTTGTAAACTAAGAAATAATTCCTAATTATCCGTAATAATTCCTTCAAATTACCTCATAATTGCTCCAAATCACTTCGAGATCACTTCAAGATTGCTCCAAGTCATTTTTCAAACTCTTCAATTTCACAAATGATCAAAAAGACTTGTGAATTTTACTTTATACACCATCAGTTTTCCCTAACTCGCATTAAATGCGGTAGACTTCAAAAAGCTGATAAAAACCCTTATTTCTCTGTACTAAGAAACCCCAAATCAATCCACAAAAGAACATTCTTGCAAATTTTCTTCTGGTTTCTTTTTCATAACCTCTATTTACTCCTTCTTTACAACATATCCTCATGCCAATGACTGACACGCCAAACATCAAGGGGTTCAAACATTTTTTTTAATGCTCCCTCTAAGACCATGCTAGGTCTAATTCCTCGAGGTATTGTCTACACCGGATAAGGGAACAGACACATCTCTCGTCTCTGGCTCTTCTTCTTTCTTCCTCCATATCTTATTCATTTCTTACTTCACCTCATCTTTATCAATTTTCTGCACTGGTTCATTCTTCTCTATCAGAGCATACTACTTTCCCTTCTTACTTCTGCAAAATTTTAAGATATGTTTGGGTTTGTTGCAGTTATAGTGCAGACAACACTTTTCTGATTTTTCTGACCTCCATTGACCCTTGATCTGCATTGAATTGCTTTATGTCCAAACTTTTTGCATGCATAGCAATATCAAAATATTGATTCATTATGCCTCCATTATGTTGGTATGTGGCGACTGATCATGCTATACTATATAGCCCATGGCATACTGTAGTGACACCGAAAAAGGGAAAAATCAATGGAAAAAGAAAAATTCGATTTTGTAGAACCCAAAAATCTAGAAGCTTCTAAGCTTGGTAAAAAGGGGTTCGGATGGGTATTATTGTATGATGAAAAAAATGCGATTATTCACAAGATTGTAATAGGTTTTTACACTGGATAATAAAAGTATTGGATGGCTACAGTTTGGTGGATGTAGCCCAGATTGGGTGAACCACGTTAAATTTTGTGTTATGATTTATTC